>JAQQPU010008612.1:0-10061 GCA_029168905.1 Artemia sp. Kazakhstan ARC1039 | reverse complement strand
AAAAAAAGAACATGGCCTATATTGGACCAGAAACATAACCCTAAGGAAACCCATTGAGGGTAGATGCACATAATGACCCAAAGATGGCAGCATAATAGCTGTAAACGAAATTAAGTTGTTTTAAAAGTAAAATATTGAGAATCGGGACAATTCTTCTTTAAATGGGGAGTATTTTGGTAAAGCTTTCTAATTTAGTTAATTATTAATTTAGTAAAAATATATAAGACGCAAATATGAAGTTTTGAAATACCACTTTTTGTTAAGATAAGGAACATATCCTGCCAAGTTCTGTTTAACGGGAAATTGAGAAATTACCACTTCCTAGCAATTACGTGGGAAGTTGTGGTTGATAAAAATGTATCAAAGATACATTTTATCGGAAGGGGTGATCTGATACTAACTTTATGCCGGATGACCTCTGGTCCGTTGTTTTTAGAAATACCTTGGAATTTTGTCTTATCATTGTAAGTGTCTAAGTATCTTATTATATATTATTGTAGTTTTTGAGACTTGTGGTCTGCTTGGGGCAGCCAGTCCCAGTAGCATATCTATATCTGTAATTATTATGTGTAAATTGAATAAAACTATTGTGTTTTAGACAACCTCTCTACGGTCTACCTTTAGCCCCTCGAATATACCCAGTCGGTACGCCTCATTAGTTCGGTCATAGCCTAAAACACGCTACCAAAGTTCAATTACCTCAGCGCCAGAGTTTATCTCCCCTAAAAAGGGAGAATAATGGCATCAATGACTACAACACTCAAATACCATAAATATACACTTCACAACAAAAATAATGATCACATAACAAAGTAATGCATAACATATTTTTAATGAAATAATGACATGTGGAAGATTAATATAAAAATATATTAAATACATTATTATTATATATTATCAATATCATTAAACAGATTTGGACATTTTAAATCTGTTCCATAAAATAGTTCCTCATGTTCTCTCTTGATACTGTAGCTACCATCTTCCCTTACTTTGTAACCAGTAGAATAATCATTAATGCATTTTGAGTCATACACTATTTTTACTGAGGTGTCTTCTACAGGTTCAATATGCGTTTCATCTTTGGTATTATTAGGTTCATTGACTATATGATCAATAGTAGTAATAATTTTCACTTGCGTTTTATTTTCCTTCAATTTAACTTTATATTCATTAGTGGTATTGTCTGCCAGAGCCTTTTTATATTTCTAGTGGTTTCACTGTCTATTCTCACATAGTGTTTACGCAGGTAACAAATCCAGCACGTACAAAAGATATGATTTGTGACGTTAGTGCAGCAGTAGGTCTTTATTTTCCCCTTTGCTTTCATTTGAACACTAATACCAGTTTGATGGCAATAGAGTCTATCAACAGGTTACCTCTTACCAGAACCATTAGCATGAAGATGCCCATCTTCATCAACTAATATTTTTATGTTGGCATTCTCTTTGAACACTATCATCTCTGGAGATCTCACTTTCGCATATCCACCATCAGAAATGTTGAATGGTTTCTAGTACACAGAAATCTAAACGCTAGCAGTCATGACAACGAACACATATGTATTCAATAGTGTTACCACTACTACTTGTTTCGTAGTTCAAATATTTGTCTTTGTCAGAATTCAACGCAACGATGACTTCAGCATGTGAATACACTTTCTTCGAATATTTCTTCGAACAAAAATACCAGATGTTTTCCTCACATATGTTGTGACCGTCATCAGTAGTAAAACTAAACTTTTTACTACGTCAATAGCAAAAGTAGAGTAGTAAGTAGTGATAGAGTTTAGTTTTACTACTGATGACGGTCACTGCGTATGTGACCGAAATATCTGGTATTTTTTTGTGAATTTCTATCACTGTTATCATCATCACTGTCACTTAAAAGGATTGTATCCCTATTTGAACTTTTATTTATCGTCATGGAAAAGTAGTGTGGTCTCCGAAATTATCTAAATCAAATAATCAGAAGTATTACAAATATTAGGTAGTTGGAAAAAAATCAAGCTTTTCTGGTAGTTTTTTGTGTGTAAGGCTCTCTTGACCCATTAGATTATGGATATAATTTTTTAGCTTTCAGTAAAAATTTTTGGTTCTTTTTGGACGAACCAATAGGAAATACAATTTTGCTATGGCTTTATTATTTGACCTAAAAATAATATTTTGAGTCTTTCTGTCCTCCCCAATATTTCCCTGAAGGTTTTAACTTGATACCCCTTGTCATTCCTGAGATACTGACGATACGATATTTTGATGTATCAAAATGAAATAGCCTGGGTGAAAATACTGCCTTTTCATTCACTTCACTGCTCAAAGTTCCAAATGGTCAAATAGTCTAAAAACCCTTAGGTGGATTGGAGACAAACAATTTTTTTTAACCCCCATATCTCTTCCCTCTAAACAAACAAACATTAAGGCCCCTTGCTTCCTGTATCTCGCAACACTCCGACGGGTTCTGTCCGATCTGCACCTTTTGTTCCCAAGATATTGCAAGTATGTCATTTTGATAACAAGGGTGCATTGTTTACTTCGATTTAATTCTGCACCTCCCCCCCCCACCAGTTAAAAATTTAAGGTCACCTTGTATCCCAAACAACCCCTGGAATTTTTAGGAGATAGGATGAGGCTTGACTGCTTGAGATTTCCAGGATAAAAATCTCAACTTAATCTCTCCAGCCGTTCCTTATATGATACAGATACAATATTTTGATAGCATGGGTACAAATGGTTTGATTCATTCTACATTTGCCAATTTAACTTGAAAAGATTCTAGTTCAACAGGAGCTTGTACTGCCGAAAATTAAAAACAGATTACAGACCAGATATTCTGTTAATTCTCCTCTTCCCTCTCTCCGTTAAGATTTGTGGTCCAATTGCCCCCCCCCCTCTAATACTCTCTTTAAGGTTCAGCTTGGCCCCGTTAGCCGTCCCTAAGATATTTCAGATACACTGTTAGGGTTACTTGCCAAAATGTTGCGTCTTTTGATTTGGTACTTAACCTTGAATAGATTATAGTTCCATGGAGGCTGATTGTGAGGAAATGTTTAGGGCGATCGGAGAAAAGGCCTTTTTAAGCCTTTTTCTCTGTTCCCTTCCTTACGGTTGAGATTTGAGGCCCACTTAGTCTTCCCAAAACTCACTAAAATTCAAAGCTTGATACCCCAAGTCATTCTAGAGATATTCCAAATACGTGATTTTGATAGCATCTTACCACTTCGTGTCTTTTGATTTACCTTCCTATTTAGTCATGAATTTTTTCCCGTTAGGAAATTCCACTGCAAAAATCTTTAGATTGATCCAAGACAACAAAAATATAAAGTTTCCTTAACTTTACTACCGAAAAGTTTGAACTGCATCCACCAAGCCGTTATCGCAATATTGCAGATATGCTATTTTGATAACCTGGATACACGTGGTATCTTTATATTTACCTCTGTCTCCTCCTCCGAGTCCTCATTCAAGGCCCATTTGGTACTGCAATACCTCCTGAAAGCTTCAACTCGATAGTTAGGCTTAACTAGTTTCAACTGAACTTACATCGCTACTTCACTGTGAATACATTCGAGTTCCACAGGGTTTTAAATTACCAATATTTTAAAGTATAGCTAGAAAAAATATGTTTAGCTCTTCTCTACCCCTTCTCCATGTTAGAATTTTAAGTTTGAAAACCCCCACCTAAAAAACTCCCACATAGTTTCATTTCCAAAGCATTCCCAATATAGTCAGTATGTTATTTTCCTAGTCTGACCACACATAGTACCTTTTGATTTACGTCGTTACATAACCGGGAATGGATTCTAATCCCCATAGCAGCTGGTAGTATGGAAACGTTTAGGCTGACTATAGACTAAAATATATTTGGCCCCTCCACCCAGATGATAATTAATGTCCTTCTTCCCGTTCTTTTTCCTAAACTACCTGAAAGTTTCAACTTCAGCCCCCGACCCGTTCCCAAGATATTGCAGATACGCTATTTGATAACCTGGGAATATATAGTGTCTTTTGATTTATCTTGCTTCTTAACTATGCATACAGATCATAAGAGATCATACATTCCATGGGAGATTATAGCGCACAAACGCTCTGTGGAATAAGAGACGAAAACTGCTTGACCCAACCCCTCTCCCCAAACGCAAATTTGAAGTCCCCTTACACGACTCTGCTTGAATCCTTTACCCAACAATGCCTGGAAATTTTATTGTCCTTTCCCAGGTCCCTTCCGAAGAATGACAGATATGCTTCTTTGATTATCTGGATGCATATAGTGTCTTTTGATTTGACTCTTTCCCCTCCCAAACTAAAAATTTGAGGTCCACTTGACCCACCCTCTCCACACACCCTGAAAGTTTCAACATGTTGCAGAAACACAATTTTGGTAACCCAGCAACACATTGTGTCTTTTGATTTATATATTTACTTTACTCTTCATAGATTGAAAGTCCCATAGGAGCTTATAGCTGGTGAGTCAGAAACAATAATTATTTAGCCACTTCCCTTTTCCCCAAAGTCCACTTGCCCCATCCTTCTACCTTTCTCTCCGCAAAAGCACCTGAAAATTTCACCTTCAACTCCCCCCTCCTCTGAAAGAATATGCTGCAGATATGCTAATCCGATGACTGGGATACACTTAGTATCTTCGATCTATCTTTCTTCTCTCCCCTAGTTCAGATTTGAGGCGCGCTGGCCCCCCCCCCCCCCCCAAGTGCCTGAAACTTCCAACTCAATCCCCCAAGCCGTATTGGAGGCATTGCAAATAGTTTGAAAACTTGGTTCACATAGTGCTTTTGAATTACTCGCGTATGTGTGTTGTTTCTAGATAAAAATTGGGCTATTTTCGGGCTCTCTACTCCCCTCCCCAAACAAGCTGTTGATCTTTTGACCCAGAGAATGACGCCTGAAAGTTTCGAGTTAATCGTTAAACCCAACATAAAACGAGCCCTCCCCACTTTTCCTTTACAAAATCTATGTGCAAACAAATTACAATTTGCATTATCAACGATCCTTTGCCCCAAGAGTCACGGAGGCCAAGTCATCCCAGGAGACATATTTTTTGGACCTTTCGACCTTTTGAACAAAATGGATATCTCTAAATTGTGATGAGATGTCGGTTGAGGTTACAGGGGAGGGTAGAAAAAAAGTGCGCGGAAGGGGGGGGGGGGTGTTGGCCACCCTTCAATCCTTTTAAATACTTAAAAGGTCACTAGAACTTTGAATTTTCAATCGAGTGACCCTCTTCCATATCTTCTATGACCACCCCTTTCATACGAAGTGGTCGAAAAAAAAAATAAAAATAAAAACAGACTGGAGGCCTATGGCTATTCACGTAGGGTGCGCTATTCATCTGCCAATAAAATTACAATTGTCTATGCAAATGCTCTAAAAAGCAAATCGGTTGCAATTACCAAACAACTCATAATGTTTTCAGTAAAGTACGATAAAACTTAAGCATAAAAGGCGGAAGGTTAAGAGGGGCCAACCCCCTCATATTTACAGAATAATTTTTATTTTAGCTAAGAACTAGATAAACGGTACCGTAAAGTGTAAAGGGCTGATGAGCTGGCAGCACCCCTCATATAAGAAATAGTTTCTGTCTTCATTTTACATGTCACTATTTACTTTCATGGGACAAAAGATATTTTCCAACAATAACTAAACTTGCGAAACTAAACAGAGAAGTTGAAACTTAAAACGAACAAAAATTATTGCTTCGTAGATTACGCTACGAAACTAGCTCAAATATTCTGACTCGTAATATTTTCAAATATCTGTAGGATTTTAAGTACCAGTGCTTTATTGAAAACGGAGCTTGCTTGAGTTTCTTAGAGAATAGTAACTCTGCACTAAACGTTGTCAATGCCATGGTCGGAGAAAGACTATTAAGCGACTTTTAAATTAATCTTTTGCTTTCTTCAGTCTACTCACGGAATTTTCTTCTCATAAGAGAACGTTCTGATTTTTGGTGTAAGATTTGTGTTTTCAGTAAAGCGCATTTTCTAGAATACTAAACATACTGGAAAAAACACATAATTTAAATTATGGTAGAAATAAAACCGAACGAAATTAGTAAAGCAACAAGAAAAAAAGAAACTAAGCATAGGCTATAATTATTTTGCACTGTTTAAAGATCTCTTTTTTCTTTACAAATAAGTTTGTGCAGTTTAACTATTATTCAGTCCACCATCAAAAGGCAAACGCGGCTAGCTCGAATAAGTTCATAATACAATGCATTTTAGAACATTCTCTAGAATCAAGCGTCCAAGAAACGTTTGTATAAGTTTTTAATGTTGCTTTCTGTAGCTTTTTGTAATTCTATATCAATCAAAATGAATAACAAACCATTCAAAATTATTTTTCCTATATGTTTCTTCTTTTCTTTTAATAGACTTAGTTAAATAGGCCTCTCAATGATTTAAATTTTACTTCTGGCAAGAAGTTCTATACTAAAAAACATTTCTAAATTGGACGATAGGCGTGAGCGGGGGAAAGCGTCATTGAGCTTTTCTTGTTTATAAAAAGGGGATAATCAACAATCACGAGAACTATAGCCAAAAACTTGGATAGAGGCAATCAGCAAGTCCTTTGAAAGAACTATTAACAGCAGACTGGAAGCGTGGACAGATTTGTATAGAATTATGCGACATTAACAAGGCGGCTTTAGAGTAGGTGACAGACTAATGACCAAGTTTTCAAACTACAACTTATAATCAACAAGTTAGGGAGAGGGGAAACTTAGTCTGTATGTTGTTTTTATTGAGCTAAATTTAAATTCGATAAATCGAGGTTAAAAAATAGTAGTTTGTTCAACTTAACATATGGCTATCGTCTCAAGTTGTAAAATTAGGATTCAGTTCAGTCAATTCCTCATCTGCATGTGGATTACCCTGGTAAAAGCCTTACCGTATCGCTTTCTCTACTGTTTCTTTTTCTTGTGAAGCTATTCTAAAATACTTCTTGTCTAGATAATCTTGTGTAGTCCCCAAATGAAAGACCATTTATCGCAATTTTCGAAAGTAAAGAATAGTTTTCTGAGAGATCGTTACCTGGAACTTACATACATAATGCAGAGGCATATTTAGTTTATAAAAGGTACTGCGAGTGTGACTGAAAAAAAAGACAAAAGAAAGAAAGTATTCAATCTTGAGCTTAAAAACTACTCAAAATAAATTAATATGATATGCATCAAATTGAGGCGGAACCATTCCTTAAATTTTCTTGTTTTAAACATTTTTTCATCAATTAAAATCACTGAACAATAGACAATTACCAGATGAAGCTAAATAACCTTATTTTTGCTCTATTGTAAAATTTAGGAAGCGTGAGAGGCTCCATCTGTTTTGGACAAGCCTAATGATGCTAGAAAGTAGTTTCATGGGAAAAGAAGCATCATTACCATTAAAATTTTTCCATGCTTTCTTGCTTCAGCTGTTCAGATTCATTGAAAATCATGTGCAATTTTCTTCCGGGGGGATTTTTTGACCAAATCTCTCAATCTTGGAGAGAAAATAAAATGTATATAACTATATAAATGTAACCTCTTTTCCTTGAGTTATCTCGAAATCAGATTCCTTAGGGAACGCTACCAATGGAGTACAAACGAACTAGTTACCTGTTGTGCGATTAGATACAGGCATATAAAAAAAACAAATAGAAAGGTAATAGTTTTATTGTGAATTGCATTTTAGGTGTACAACAGTGTTTCACTTCAATTGACGACAAATAGAGGCAGAGATAATAATGAACAAGTGTCTACAATGACTGCATAATGATTCTAACAAAGAATGTTTCTAATATTTTGAATTGCAAAGCCTGAATGCCCCAAAAAACACTTTTCATCACTATATCAAATTAATCCTGCTTCTGCGCTCTGAGAGCTATTTCACGATTTGCCCAAGTCCTGTGGAGGGGGCCCCTACCTTGTTATTATGTTTACCAACTCACTTCATTATGCTAACCGTTCATCAAATAAATTGATTTAAATATTTTGATGATTGAACATTCATACTGCTCTTATAACTTAAGCTTCCTGTGAACTTTTGTATCTAGTGATTTTTTTATTACCAATCATCTTGGCAAAATTCAAAACCGAATAGCGTCAATGTTTGGCTGAGACTAGAATGCGGTTTTTCTTTTGCCGATTAAGAATTTTTCTTTTTGAAATGAGATTTAAACTTAATTAGAGGAAGTTTAATTTATGTCGGAATTATCTTTAGAAAGAAAAAAATTTATTTTTTTTGTATTTTACGTATATCATATATTACTCACGGTACATATTACCGTACCCATTATTTAATGACGTCCCGTCATTAGGACTTGCTTGCCCTTGGGTTTTTGAAATATTCGCGATTTATTTACTATTGATCCTACGTAATTTTAATTGAAATTATATTATTTTATACTTTTATATAAGCTTAATCAGGAGTGCTAAAAATTTTCTCTATTAGTTTTCTTGTTTTATTATACATCCCTATTTAAAGTTCATCTACCGGACTGATATTATCTATGGTTCTAGCCTAGCTACTACACTAAAGATTCTTTTTCTACATCTAACACTGATGACTTTTACATATCCAACAAGGTTGAGGCTATTCTACTTTTACTATGAGGTTTTTTTTGAAAATTCACCTTTTACAAGTTCTCATCCTTTGCTAACTATAGGATAATTGTGCTTCCTATCTACGCTAAATTAATGGGGAAATACATTGAATTTACATTAGCTCTATCTAAGTAAATAACAATGCATATATACATACATATGAACGATTTAAAGTATTCACTGCATTCACTGGTAATCTTTAAAACACTTTCACTTGGTTTGTTCGTTATATAATTTTGATAATAAGTTATCGAAGTTGCTTTTTCGAAACTATTTTTTATCAAAACTATTAAAATATGACATGTTTAAATTCACACCTATTTCACCACCCACGTGTCTCTTAGCATACTCAGTCCTTCTGTTATAAATTATGGTCCTTCGCTCCTTTCGTCTTGGCAAAAATTTAAAAACACTTACAATTTAGTTTCTTCACCGAACAGTTCGAGCATGGTTATGTTCATCTTGCACGAAACGCTTTCTTTAATTGTCAAACGGGAAATGATACTCCCAGTTACAGATGTGTGGAATTTTGATATCAGAGTTCATTCTCACCTGCTGTTTTTGGATAGTTCATAAGGTGCCTTATCATTCAGGGGATGAACACTGGGACTGCGTTCATTTTCTTCTCAGCACATCATTTTTGGCATATTTTAAAGTACATAGAGAATGTAATCCTCGTATAAAATTGTTCGTTTGTGCACTTAGAGAATACAGTTCTCTTATAAAATTGTTCGTGCCTGGCTTGCGTCTATTAACTTTTGCGGTGAATCCTTGGTTAATCACAGGGGAATTTTTGTTTGGATTTGGTATGGGTCGACATCAAACTTTAGTGACTCCTTCAAAATATTGTCTTTAACTTGTGGGAGGTGTATATTGTCACTGAGGGGTTAGTCACTGGGGTTAATTTTGGTTTCTGTAATTCAATGGTTGGTTTCCAGGTCTATATTTCAGAAATTATCTCGTAACACTTATGGGATAACAGAGATATGAACTTTTCGCATTTGATAGAGGTGATAAGATGGATTCCGAGAAATGGTCGAAAGGGATTCGACGCGTGAATCTGCGAAACATGAATAATCTTTGGGTTCATCAAATATAATGACTATACAATCGTATGGTACATGGGTCCATAATGATTATCAAGGGTGATATTTATGTACTTATATCTTGGACTGGTCGATGGGGTTCTCAGGACTTGTTTGTTTATATAGTTCGATAATGCACTGGATACTGAGATTCAAATATAGTCTTACCTGATACGTAATATGATTCGTGGTCGAGGAAACAACGATCTAAGGTAACTATAATTTTCGTAAACGAAGCTAGGTCGAAAAATGCCTGGAGTCTCTGGTGAGTACTCTTCGTTGGTTTAGGTATGATGAAAATAGATGCTACTAGGTTGTATCTGCACTGGATTATGCATTGTAATGATCGATTTCCAATATGTCATTCCACTTCCTGAAATA
>JAQQPU010008611.1:8072-35113 GCA_029168905.1 Artemia sp. Kazakhstan ARC1039 | reverse complement strand
TTTCGTCCTGTCTGCAGTTCATCTGCCTCTTCTTTGCAGACGAAATAGGGTCAGCGTACCTTACGGTAAGAAAGGCTGTTTTAATTTACCTAATTCCCTACCATCTCCCAAAAATGAATATTGCTGTTATCATTTATATTTCAGATTTACACGCTAAAAAACTGATTAGTAATCCTAATAAACAGATTAAATACCTTGTACACATTGGCAGGCATCTGACCTCTGACCAAGCATCTGACCAACTCCATGTGTTTGGGGACAAACTTTACATTGTGGTCCACATCTGCAGTCAGGACCATAAGCAAAAACTGTTTCTGTAATAAACAATTAAAATCGATTGAGATTTATCGCTGAAGCTACAATATTTAATAGCTCATTCTCCCTTTATACAATTATGAAGTCAGCGCCATTAATAAAGGGGATAAAAGATATTATATTTGAGAATATGAAAAATAATTGAAGACTGGAATAGTGTTCTGACGTACAAAAGAGGGCTGATTACCCTTATAGAAAAAATTCCATTATTTTCCTTCTTAATAAAATTGACCTTATGCCTTAATAAACAAATTAGAACAAATTAACGAGTAAGGCTGGCAATTCCCATGCCTTCTCAAGACCAGATCATAATTTGCACTTTAGTGAAAACAAAATACATTTAAAATGTTTTCACTTTTTCACTTTAATAAACAAAAAAAGATATTAAAACTTTAAGGATTAAATACCAGTATATGTATATAAACTGACAATCCATGGTTATTTGTTTTTTTGGTTTTTTTTTTCAGTAAAGTGCAAATTATGTTCAGGTCTTAAGAAGGCATGGGTTTTGTCATCCCTACTTACATTAATTTTTGCTCATTTTGAGTTTAACTCGGTTATTTATTGTAATTTCTGTTCGTTTTGGATTTCATTTACTTGTTGATGGTGATTTTTGGTAGTTTTACACTTGGAAGGTTATTCGACTTTATTTTTGCTCATATTTGGCTTAGTGGAGCTTTTATTTTTCTTTGAAAAACTTGTTTTGTGTAAAAACTCTTTTTTTTTAAAATTAATCTTAAGTATAGTTATGGCTTCGTTAAGTTGGTAATTGCTCTAAGTATGGACCTTCTTTTTTTTATAGATGTTTCATAACCTTAGCACGAAAATGTGTTCCGTAGCCTAGTTCAACCCCAAAGTCGGATGTGCAATTCAGTGTTTATTTCGTAAATTAACAATGATTGCGGATTTACATGTTTGACAAATTAACGCATAAGAACACACCAAGGACGGTTCTACCATATAACCAAATTAATTCCCTTTATAACCCATATTGTTATTTTCTCTTTTCTTTTAACGGGCGTTCATACTCGCATTTCTAGTAACAACCAACTACGCAGGTATTCACCACTACACTTAGAAATGGTTAAACAAGAATTCTGTGCAATAGGCCTGGTGCTGTGACTGTTTATTACTCGTAATTGGACTAAAAGGGGGTTTCATGTGGGGTTACTATTACCCCCCCCCCCAGAAAATACACCCCTTCCACGTGGGAAATAAGGCTTTCAAAATTTGAGAATTTTATTTGAGTTTCATACTGAAAGAAGCCGTGATAGGAAGTACTAAACGAGAAATATTCATACACCTTAGAAATGATCTTTGGTTATTTTCTGTTCCAAGAGAAACTGTTGGAACTTTGTCTTGTTATAATAATACAGAAAGAATAAGTCCAAGTCACAGGACAGAATTACTGTTACAAGATGTGGGTATGATAACCATAAAACAAGGATGTCGACTTGTAACTAAAGAGTCAACTTTTCGAACGCCGTTAATTACCACGACCACAAATATAATAAGTCCCAAAATAATGAATTTTAAGGCAATTAACCTGTCGTACACTATTCCAAATATAGAAAGTAAGGAAATCAAAACCTCGATATGGTCCAAAATAGAAAAGATTAAAGGGACATTAAGGCTTACAAAAATAAGAGAAGCATTAGACTCCCAGATTCCCCTATTTACAAATGAAGAACAAAGATTAACGTACGTGGATGATAGATACGGATTATTCTCAACCAATTTTTGGTGGAAAATACTACTGACCGTATGTTTCGTATTCGCGACTTCCCTGACCATAAGAATCTTACTGACTTTTAATTATGGAAAAATCCTGAGACTAAGAAGGCAAAACCCAAAGGAAGAACACGGGGAAACGGCTGAAATGCAGAAGTTAAACCCGGAACCCCATGAGAACGTCTAAGGGAAGAAAAAGGGAAGACATTAGAAAACGAGTGGGTATAGAGGTCTCCACTCGTCCTTTATATGTCTTGTTCCCTCATAGTAAGTGTCGTTTACGTAAAACCGTGTGGCTATGACGCTGCAACATGCGTTTCTTAAACAGCACGGACGTGCGTGAACAATGAAGGCATGAAATATGTTGTAAACTGAGACCTCAAAATTTAACAATGTAGAGTAACTTATGTTCAAAGGATTGTTTTAAATCTAAGGGAGAATTAAATAAGTGTCGAAGAATTAAATAAGCCTTGTATCGTCGTTTCCTTTCTCAAAACAAATTAGAAGAAATCTCTGTTTTAGATTTCCCAATGGGAAGTCTATGTATCTAAAACCAACATGATAATAATGTCGTTCTATTAAAATCCATATTCATGTAGTAATATTAGTGTATCTATTTAAGTTTGTCTTGTAGGGTAACATTCACCCCAAAATGATCCTAATCGTATTGATTATTATGTATTAAGACTACTTGATTTTAAAGAACGTGTGATTCTGCCTCGTTATTTTTATTACAGGAAGTGGATTGACATATTGGAAATTGATCATTACAATGAGTTGTCCAGTGCAGATACAACCTAGTAGCATCTATTTTCATCATACCTCAGCCAGCGAAGAGTACTCACCATAGACTCCAGGCAATTTTCATCCCAGATTGTTTACGAAAATTATAGTTACCTTTGATCGTTGTTTCCTCGACCACGAACCATATTGCGTATCAGGTAACACTATATTTGAATCTCAGTATCCAGTGCATTATCGAACTATATAATCACATAAATCCTGAGAGCCCCATCGACCAGTACAAGATATAAGTACATAAATGTCACCCTTGATAATCATTATGGACCCATGTACCATACGACTGTATAGTTATGATATTTGATGATCCCAAAAATAATTTACGTGTCACAGATTCACGCATCGAATCCCTTTCGACCATCTCTCGGAATCCATCCTATCACCTCTATCAAATGCGAAAAGTTAATATCTCTGTTATCCCATAAATGTTACGAGATAATTTCTGAAAAATGGACCTGGAAACCAACCATTGAATTATAGAAACCAAAATTAACCCCAGTGACTAACATCTCAGTGACAATATACCCCTCCCACAAGTTAAAGACAATATGTTGAAGGAGTCACTAAAGTTTGATGTCGACCCTTTCCAAATTCAAACATCAATTCCCCTGTGATTAACCAGGAATCCCCGCAAAAGTTAATAGACGCAAGCCAAGCACGAACAATTTTATAAGAGAGCTATAATCTCTAAGTGCACGAATGAACAATTTTATACGAGAATTACATTCTCTATGTGCTTTAAAATATCCCAAGAATGATATGCTGAGAAGAAAATGAACGTAGTCCCAGTGTTCAACCCCTTAATGATAAGGCACCGTATGAACTATCCAAAAACAGCAGGTGAGAATGAACTCTGATATCAAAATTCCACCCACCTGTATCTAGGAGTATCATTTCCGTTTGACAATTGGAGAAGCAAGATGAACATAACCATGCTCGAACTGTTCGGTGAAGAAACTACATTGTAAGTGTTTTTAAATTTTTGCCAAGACGAAAGGAGTGAAGGACCATAATTTACAACAGAAGGATTGAGTACGCTAAAAGACATGAATGGTGATGAAATAGGTGTGAATTTACATATGTTACATTTTAATAACTTCGATAACTTAAAAATTCCAATATCCTATCATTAATATTACATAGCAAACATCCCCCGTGAAAGTGTTCTAATGTTTACCAGTGAACGTGGTAAACATAATATTGTGTGTTTTAAATCGTTCTTATATGTAGTGTTAGATGCTCAGATAGAGTTATGTGTAGCGTTGTCATACTATTCATTTAATGTAGCGTAGATAGGAAGAAATGTGCCCTATAGTCAGCAAAATCAAAAAAAAAACTTGTAAAAGGTGAATTTTCAAAACAAAACTTCATAGTAAAAGTAGAATAGCCTCAACCTTGTTGGAAATGTAAAAGTCATCAGTGTTAGATGTAGAAAAAAAATCTTTAGCATAGTAATTAGGCTAGAACCATAGACAATCTCAGTCTGGTAGTTAAACTTTAGAAAGGGATATACAATACAATAAGAAAAGTAATAGAGAAAATTTTTAAGCACTCCTGATTAAGCTTATATAAAAGTATAAAATGATACAATGTCAATTAAAATTATGTAGAACACATAGTTAATAAATAGCGAATATTTCAAAAACCGAAGGGCAAGCAAGTCCTAATGACGGGACGTCATTAAATAATGGGAAGGGTAATATGTACCGTGAGTAAAATGTGATATATTTAAAATACCAAAAAATAAAATATTTTTCCTTCTAAAGATAATTCCGACTTCCTCTAATTAAGTTTAAATCTAGTTTCAAAAAAAGAAAAGTTCTTAATCAACAAAAAGAGAAATTGTATTTTAGCCTCAGCCAAACAACGACGCTATTCGGTTTTGAATTTCGCCAAGATATTTGGTAATAAAAAAAAGCTAGAGACAAAGTTTCTCAGGAAGCTTAAGTTATAACGTTTAATCATCAGATATATTTAAAACAAATTATTGGACGGTTAGTGAGCATAATGAAGTGAGTTGGTAAACATAATTACAAGGTAGC
Organism: Artemia sp. Kazakhstan ARC1039; assembly: GCA_029168905.1. Lineage (NCBI taxonomy): Eukaryota > Metazoa > Arthropoda > Branchiopoda > Anostraca > Artemiidae > Artemia > Artemia sp. Kazakhstan ARC1039. The sequence continues at coordinate 30,224 of JAQQPU010008611.1, read as the reverse complement.
GGCCCCCTCCACAGGACCTGGGCCAATCGTGAAATAGCTCTCACGGCACATGATCAGGACTTAGGATATATACTGAAGAAAAGTGTTTTTCGCATCGTTTTTATGGTCATTATTATTAATGGCATTCAGGCATTGCAATTCAAACTCTTAGAAACATTCTTTGTCAGAATTATTATGCAGTCATTGTAGAGACTTGGTTATTATTATCTCTGCATCTATTTGTCGTCAATTGAAGTGAGCACTGTTGTACACCTAAAATGTAAGTCACAATAAATCTATTGCCTTTCTATTTGTGTTGTTTTATTTATATGTCTGTATCTAATCGCAGAGCAGGTAACTAGTTCGTATGCCCCCATCGGTAACGCTCCCGGGAATCTGATTTCTAACTAACATTAGAGGTAATTGACAAGAGATAACTCGAGGAAGCGAGGTTACGCTCCTGGACTGATAGTTGGAGAATTTCTAACCTACTATAGCTACGCATTTTTGTTTTCAGCGAGTGGTGCGATCGGTACACTGCTTTAAATTATAATATACATTTTTGGCCCCAGACTTCATTGCCACATTTGGGGCATCTTAATCGCCATAGCTTTAAAACAATAATATCACATATGGCACAGTCTTTAGCACTTCAAGTGGCGCTATCGGAGAACTTATAAGGTGTAAGTTCACAGCTTTAAAGCATAATATTACATTGACGCAGTCAATCCTTATTACCACAATTAACCCAACAAAGTCTATTTTTTATATCGCTACAAAGATGAGTTAAGTTCTTTACAACTTCAACAGGAGCTCCGGAAACAGTTATGTTCTCAGGGGGCAAGACTGGGCTTGGGGGCTCAATTGCCATTATTTTCGTCTTAAGCCAGTTTATTTTCAGCCCCACTTTTGCTGCCTCTTCCTATAGGACTCCCAGAGCATCAGTCAGTTGGTCGATCGAGTCAGCAACGAGACCAAGATCATCTGCGAAGTCAGCGTCTGTCAGAACGCTATCCCCAAACTGCAGACCAAAGGGCAGGCGATTTGTTGTTCGTGTCATGACATGGTCTATCACGCAATTGAACAGTTCTGGGGCGGCGGCACACCCTTGTCGTACACCGGTTTTGATGCCGAATGTCGTGCTCCGTTTGCCGTTGACTTGGACGCAACCCACGGTCTCTTCGTAAAGCTTTTCAAACAACTTGCAGTATTTGTCTGGTAGACCAGTTGATCGAAGTATCAGCTAGAGCGAGTTGCGATCCACTGAGTCAAACGCAGCCTTGAAGTCCACAAGGGCTACATATGCTTTCCTCCTGAATTCTTTCGTCTTCTCAATTAACTGGCGCATGGTAAAGATCTGTTCGACAGTGGATCTCCCGGGCATAAACCCCACCTGCTGGACTCTCCTCTTTCTTCTGAGGATACTCGTGCATCTATCCAGCAGGGTCATAGCAAAGAGCTTTCCAGGCACTGAAAGTAGCGTTATGCCTCTGTAGTTCGAACAGATTCTCTCGCTCCCCTTTCTCTCCCATAAGGGCAGGATTATATTAGCTCGCCAGTCCTTCGGGATCCATTCTGTGCGCCAAACCACAGAAAACAGCATATGGAGCCAAAGTAGCATCGCCGGTCCAGCATACTTCAGGAGCTCAGCAGATATTCCACATACGCCTGCCGCTTTGTTGTTCTTCAAACGTTTTACTGCTGTGTGGATTTCTGATGACGTAAAAGGAGTTTCTGTGTCACTTGTGAACAGTTCCTGGGTGCTGGTGGCTAGACTGATGAGTTCTTTAACTATGCCCTCTATTTAATATTAAAGGACATTAGTGTTCTTTAATAATTATCCCAATAGAACATTTTCTAAAACACTGCTTGATCTTGTAAACTTTTTAGTGTTTCAGTATAAAGTGGCATCATCAGCTCGTAACATTTCATATCGTCAGATGTCTAATTCATTCAACAGAAAGCATTCTAGCAGCCCAACGAAAAAGCCTTTCCTAATTGGTGTTGCTGGAGGAACAGCTTCTGGGAAGGTTCGTTTCTTTTAGGTTAAATCTAGGCTACAGGATAGGCTAGCTAGTAAATATTTGCCAAATCATATTATTGAGTTACAACTAAAGTGAATTTACCACTTGATGCCTTTTTTTATGCTCTTTTCAAATATAATAATCATCTTTGTCAGAAATCAATTTTAGCCCCCATCCCTATATATAGCCTACCAATTTGTAGTAGTCTATATATTTGTACATTAGGGGGGTGGAGAGAAAGTTTAAACTTACCTCTCATTATTAGAAATAAAATTACCCAAACCCCCCTAATGTGCCAATATAGGCCTATACCCTCAATTCTATAGGGGTGGGGCTAAAATTCATTTCTGACAAAAATAACTATTATATTTGTAAAGAGCATAAAAAAAGGCATCAAGAGGTATATTCACTTTAGTTGTAACTCAATAATATGATTTGGTAAATATTTACTGGCTAGGCTTGGCTTAGGCTATTTCTTTGGTAAATTTTTTACCAAATCATATTATTGACTTATGAATAAAGCAAACATACCACTCGATGCCTTTTTTTATGTCCTTTCCAAATATAATAATCATTTTTGTCAGAAATGAATTTTATCCCCACCCCTATAAATACCAATTCAGGGTATATATTTGAGTCAATATTTACCAAATCATATTTGAGTTAGGAATAAAGTGAATACACCATTTGATGCCTTTTTTATGCTGATTACAAATATAATAATCATTTCTATTGGAAATGAATTTTAGCCCCCCCCCCCCTATATATGCCAATTCAGGGTATATATTTCTACATTAGGGGGGGGGGGGGTAAAGTTTAAACTTATCTCCCATTTATATCAGAAATAAAATTTGCCCCCACCCCCCTAATGTAGAAATATATACCCTGAATTGACATATATAGGGGAGGGGGGCTAAAATTCATTTCCAATAGAAATGATTGTTATATTTGTAATCAGCATAAAAAAAGGCATCAAATGGTATATTCACTTTATTTGAAACTCAATAATATGATTCGGTACATATTGACCTATATTTGCACATTAGGGGGGTAAGGGTAAATTTTATTTCTGATGTAAATGGGAGTTAAGTTTAATATTTACCCCACCCCCCTAATGTGCAAATATATACCCTGAATTGGTATATATAGGGGGGGTAAAATTCATTTCCAACAAAAATGATTGTTATATTTGGAAAGAGCATAAAAAAAAGGCATCAAGTGGTGCATTCACTTTATTTGTAAGTCAATAATATGATTTGGTAAAAATTTACCAATTCTTCCCCCCATATGTGGAGCATGTCAATACAAAGGCAGATCTTAGACCAAAATCAATTGAAAATTGGGGGGTGGCCCAATGTGACAAGGGTGCTAATAATTGACCAGATTGACAAGTTGATTTTTAAAAAGGGTGAAAAAAGAGAAAAAACCAAATCTGAGCAAAAGGAGGCTTTAAGGTTGTCCAATTCCTCTTCAGCATCAGGAGAAGACAAAATAAGCATCCAATAGATCATAAATACAGGAGAAATTTTTCATGATGTCTTACTTCATGTATATAACTATGCATGGACTACAAAATATTCCCAAGGATATGGAAACATGCCATTATAATCCCAATCAGAAAATAAGGTAAAGTTCCATATTTAATCAATTCTTACAGGCCTATCTCACTAGGCCTACTGCCAGTGCTTAGAAAACTTTTTGGTAAATTTCTAGGTGGCACTAAAATTTAGCTAGGATGAAAGTGAAAACATCATTTGATGCCTTTTTATGCTCTTTCAAAATACAATAATTGCTTCTGTTGCAAATTGCATCTTGAACCCTTAAAGGGGCTCCAAAAATATTTTATATGAATTATGAAAGAGCATAAAAAAAGCATCAAATGATGTTTTCACTTTCATCCTTGCTAAATTATATGGCCCACTGCAAATTTACCATGAAATTTACCCTCCCCCTCCTCTACCCCCCTAATGTGCAAATATATACACTGAATTGGAATATACCCTGAATTGTTGATGGCAAAGTTTTGAATTGCAAAATTCAGCACAATTTTTGTCAATGGCATTTGAAAAACTTGAAACAGTAGGAAAACAGTTTTAAGTGAAAATCAAGTATTTTGTAGGTTAGGTTATAACTTCTATGTGTGGTTACAAAAAAGAAATATCTTTTTTAGCTTAAATTGCATTGTCCAGCAAAATAAGGATTAAATCATGTAGAATTGCTGGTTAGTGATGACAATGGTTAGATGTCTCAATGGCATCCCACTCAGTTTGCCACAGCTTCAATAACCATTCTCCATCAACAGCTCTTTTAAAGGCAGCAGTACTAGGGGTAGTGACTGCTTCTTTGGTGATCAAATTCAACAAACTCATTATTCTATTAGTGAAGAAATTGGTGCATAGTCTAGTGGCAGCTCTCTTCTGATATAGTTTCTAACTGTATCCCCTATTTCTGGCAGATTGGTCAAGTTGAAATGGCTTATTTAATGGAAAGTTAGAATTCAGGAGTTTATGTGTCATAATCATATCACCCCTTTTACATCTGTAGACCAGAGTGGTGAGTTTCAGTCTCTTCAGACAGGATGAGTAGTTTAGATATTTGCACCTGTCAATTGCTTTTGTAGCCTGTCTCTTAACTGATTCTAACTTCTGCTGGTAAATGATTCTAACTTCTGCTGGTCACCTTTATTGAGGGGGCTAGCAACACACATGCCAAACTCCAAATTAGGCCTGACCAATGCCTTATATAATTTAGTCATCAGCATAGGTGACTTACTAATATTTGTAAAATTCTGTGGGGCCGCTTTGAGGGCTCAAGATGCAAGTTGCAACAGAAGCAATTATTGTATTATGAGAGAGCATTAAAAAGGCATCAAATGGTGTTTTCACTTTTATTCTAGCTAAATTGTAGTGCCACTTAGAAATTTACCCACTTTTTGAAAAAATGCTGCATAGAAGGTTATAATGGTTTGTGGAAATTAATGGAATTCTACGTAATTCCCAGACTGGCTCTCATAAGTGGTGTAATACTGTAGATAATGTAATCCAGCTTGAAGGAGCTGCAAGAAATGCCCTAAATAGTGCTGAGATCATGATAACAGTCTTAGTTGACTTTGAATCAGCTTTTGACCACATTTGTAAGTATCTCATTTGTCCAATTCTAAAAGGGATGGATTTCCTAGATCAAGTCATTAAGTTCCTCTTCAATTACCTATCTGATAGAAGCTACAAAGTTTGAGAGCCATCCAGTATTTCAGTGTTGAATGTTGGGCTCCCACAGTGGTCCATACTCAGCCCCCTTCTTTTCTTATTAGTTTTAAGTGAGCTTCAATTCAGAAGTGATTTGATATCCAAGCTTGAATTTACAGATGACTTATTTCTTTGGTCAGCAGATAGAGATGTAAATATTATTGCCAATAATACTAACTTAGCATTAGAGGAGTTGGCAGCCTTTTCTGCTGCACTTTCTCTACCTATCTTCTCTAAGACAAATGCAATCATATTCCACTACAAAAAGTCCATAATAGCACAAAAATTGTTCTTCAACAATGTGGAGATAGAATGTACTGTAGCACCTAAATTTCTAGAAGTATGCCTGGATCCAAGACTGACTTGGCAAAATCAAATCAACTGTGTAAAAAATTCATTTATGCAGAGGTTACTCATCCTTAGGTGTCTGTCAGGGTCAAAGTAGGCTAATTCCCAAGAAATACTCTGTGATTTTTACAAGAGATTTATTCATTCAGAGATTTATTTGCCAAATTAGAAACAATCCAAAATATGGCTAGCAAAATTGCCCTAGGGCTTCATGCTCAGTACCCCTCGAACAAAGTGAAACGCTTAACCAGTCTGCCCTCTATTTTAGAAAGACAGAATAAGCTGATGATCAAATATTACAGCAAGAAACAAGCTAAAGCTCACAAGCACAATATTATTAAGCTCACTTTTGCCAAAGATGGTATCTTGCATAGTTTGATATCTATAAGGTCATGGAAAATATTTAACAAGCTTGTCTTATCTTGGAAACTTTACTCACCCTGTTTTTGTCATTTTCTTGTCCCCCCAGGATGGCAAATGTCACTTCAAAGTGTTTCACTAGAGTTAATACCCTTGCAAATGACAAATTACCTGCCAATACAAATTTAGGCACTTCTTTATGAGAAAATGACCACTTTGTATCCAGATTCTCTCCAAATTTACATGGATGGCTTGGTTAAAGGCAGCAAATGTGGCTCTGCATCTGTTATCCCAAGTTGTTCACTGAAAATAAAAAACAGACTTCCTGATAATACTTCCATCCTCAGGGCAGAGTCATTGGCAATAAAAGAGGCTTTAAAGGTCTTTAATATTAACCTACCAGCTTCCAAAAGAGTAGTATTGCTCTCAGACTCCAAAGGCACCCTTCAGCTCATTGATAATATCCATTTGAGTACCATGGATACAGACCTGAAGACAATCAGAAATCAATTAATCAGTCTCCAAAATAGCCTAATTGAAGTCAAGTTCCAGCATATTCCCAGCTACCAAGGCATCAAATGTAATGAGGTAGCAGACCAGCTAGCTAGTAGCTCCTTGTTTAATCCAATTAACCCAAATTTGAAGGCCCATTCCATCCTTATTTTCTTATTGCATTCTTTATTATAGAATCTAAAGCAACTCTTTGATCCTGAGAAAAGAGGAGTTTACTTGGCATAAACAAGCCAGTCCATAATGCAGACTGTGCAACTCTATTCCAGAATCCTTGAACCACCTGATTTTTGAATATCAATGCATCCAACAGGAAGTATTCAACATTTGGAGAATGTTCAGTGAGGCAAACCTCCAGCCTGACATCAATGTTTGCTGCTCTCAAGCCTACCAGCTAACATTGAAAGACATCTATTCAAAAGTATTTTTGATTTCCTAAGATCTATCAATCAATTTATTTAAAAGAAACACAGAAAAAATTACAGAACTTTAGACCCCCCCCCCAAAAAAAAGGCTTTTTGGCCTGTGAGAGTGCAAGACTAAACATAACATTAAATAGTAGTGCTAAAATCAAACAGAAGGACAAGAAGAAAAAAACGAAAAAAACAAAAAGACACCAAAAATTACCATGCCAATCAAAACAAATGAAATAAACAAATTGAAAAGGAAAGATAGAGGGGGGACAAGGGAGGCGAGAACTAACTGTCTAGGCATAAGAGGTGGTTGGTTAGCTGCTTTTCAAATTTTCCATAGGAATGACATAGCCAAATTTTAATTGGTAAGGAATTCCAGATGGAGGCACAACATAAAACTGGATTGAAATCTGATCTTAAAGTTTTGGTTTTATGAATAAAAATATCCATATCATTTCTGAGAGAAAAAGAAACACAAGATTCAATGCATAATTCAGAATATAAATGATGTAATTGTTTGAAGAAATTGGGGAGGAGTCCATGAAAATACTTAAAAATGAAACAAGAGGAAAAAAAGATGTATGTGGATTGACCATTCAATAGATTCATGCTGAGCTGGTCTGTCACCTCAGACACTAATTTAATTGCTTTCTTATATGCTTTGAAAACAGCAAAGGTAAAAGAAGAGAATGTTGATAGCCATACTGTTGGACAGTAGTATATATAAGTTTGAATGAGAGAGTAAAAGAGGATCTTCATTATTGAACTAGGGAAGCAATGACGAAGCTTCCAAAGAACTCCTAGGTTTCTGGAGAGCTTAAGTTTCACAAAAGCACAGTGATGTTTGAAAGAGAGATTTTTGTCCAATAAAATACCCAGGAATTGAACTTGTCTATCAGGGGGACGAGTTATATCACCATGAGGGGTAGAAATAGTTTGAACCAAAGGACAAGAAGTACCCGATCTGGAAAAAATAAGTAGACTAGATTTAGGGCAAGAAAATTTGCATCAAACCAAGCAAAGGTTCTTTCTAGAACAGAATACACTTTCTTGATAAGGCAAGAATCTTTAATTTCCGAACACCCAAGAGTACTATTATCTGCAAATGCAAATAGCACTGGATCTAGAGCTGCATCACTAGGTGGAACAAAATTGCGATCACAAATACTATAGCAACTTCATTTAGTTTGTTTGGATACAGCAATAAAAAGATCATTGATGCATATAAGGAACAAAACAGTTCCTAGAATAGACCCTTGAGGGACACCAAAATCAACACTGAATTGATCTTGAAGCTGGGGGTCAATACTGATAGACCTTCTAGATGAATAAGTTTCAAACCAATGATAGCTGATTCCCTGTATCCTTATGTGCTCCATTTTGGGTAGTAGGATAGTATGTGATATGCTGTCAAACGCTTTTCTGATGTCAAGGAAAATTGCAGCTGGAATTGTACCCTCATCAAGTGCCTTGTGAATGAACTTTGGCAAGGCTGGGCAAGCATGTTCTGTTGAGTGTTTAGGGTGAAAACCAAACTGATTACAATGGAAAAATTATTTTTTATCAAGAAACAACAAAAGTCTAGAGTACATGCATTTTTCAAAAATTTTACTAAAGGCTGATAAAAGAGAAATTGGTTGATAATAAGAAGGATCATCTCTAGAACCACCCTTATGGAGAACAACTAATCTGGCAGGTTTTAGGGAACCAGGATAAGCTCCATTCAAAAATGATAAGTTAACAAGAATGGTGAGTGGAGAGGGTAGAATAAACTTTAAAGCCTTGGCGGGAATTTGGTCAGGTCCACAAGAGGAAGATCCTATTAGTTCAGAGACGATTCTCTGGACTTAAAACTCGGAAACCGGATCCAAAGCCATCGATTTTTGAAAAGAAGGACCAAGGTACTTTCTAAAGTCACTGGTAGAAGAAGTTCTAACCAAAATATCTTCAGAAATTAATTTTCCAATGGATGCAAAGTAAGAGCAAAATTCATCCATTATGATCTTACTATTAGTTATCTCTACCCCCTTAGAAATTAATTTATTTGGCAAGTTATTTCTTTTGGAATTGGGATGAAGAACTGTGTTTATAAGTTGCCAGGTTTTTCTCATATTCTTGCCAAATTTAGAGAACATCTGGGAGTAATAAATACTTTACTTACTTTTACTTTTGGCGGGAACCAGACGATGAACTGTCCTGCCCAGCACCAAAGGATCTTGGGATGACTTCCAATGACCACTTGGACCTGTCGGCTGCAGCTTCTCTGGCGATCTTCAGCCAGTCATTGTCCCATCTCTGACCGTGTCTCCTGAATCCTCCCCATGGTTCCAGGTCCTCCTTGAGTTTTTGCCACAGGTTCTTCTTTTGTCCTCCTGGTTTACGTTTCCAGGAGGGGCTGGTTCACAGACAAAGACGTCTCGACATATTGTGCCTTTGGGATGGCGATGATGAGAGTTAGAGGATTTGAATGCCTTCCACAAGTAAGTCTTTCTTTTAGTACTCTTAAGAAGAGCTGAAGTCATCCAAGGGGCATGAGGAACTGAATGCTTGGAGCTTTTAGAAGCTGAGGTTAAAAAGCAACTATCAACAAAGGCCTGTTTGACCAGATCATAGAATTGATTGGAAAGACTATCAACAGACCGACTTGAATTGGTGAGAAACTCCCAAGAGGTGTCAGACAATCGAAATTTAAACTGTTCAAGCTGATGCTGTTGGTAACAGACTGGTAAATTAAAAGGAGTGGAAGGAAATGAAGGTAGACCAGAGATTGAATAATTGGTAATAGGCTACATGGAAAGGGGTCAGAGATGTCAGATATGATAACAAAGCTTGAATTAGGTATTAAAGTTGAAAAAATATTGTCAATTAATGTGGAAGATGTATCAGAAACTCTAGTAGGAATAGTGATACAAGGAAACATATTAAAGGATAAAGCAGAGGATAAAAAGTCATAAGAAGTTGTAAGTGAAGTTTTTAACAGGTCAAAATTGAAGTCTCCTAAAAGGATAATTTCATAATTACTTCTGTATATTTCAGACATAACCTTGTCAAAAAAAATCCTAGGAAAGAAGTTAGACCCACTTGGTGTGTGGTATAATTCTCCAATGATAGTTTTCTTGTTGTCAATCAAAATTTCAATGAAAACAGACTCAAAAACACCATCCAAATGTTTACACAGATCACTACACAAAGTATAATCCAGGTAATCAGCAATATAAAATGCTAAGCCACCTTTTTCTCTTCAATCTATTTACAAACTCCAAGTTATACCTGGAAATATCTAAAAGCATGTCATTGCCATTGTCCATAAATGTTTCACAGAGTCCAATAATCTGAGGAGAAGAATTAGCTATGAGAGACTTCAAATTATTTAGAGAAGAACAGAGTCCTTGAATGTTTAAATGAAGAACTGAGAAATTAATACCAGAAAATTTACATTTTTGGTCATGTCATATCTATAGACACAATTAGCAGTAGAATTACTAGTTAAAGACATAATAATATCTGCAATGTCCCATAAGATAGATCTGGTATCCTGTAAGATAGACATAATAATATCTGCAAGTAGATCACACAGATGGCAAGAAGACTTATTCCTGACCCATCATCACCTGCATATTGAAAGTTGTCATGAAGCCAAAGGAGACCAAAGTCGACTCCAGAAGGCTTGGCATTCCAAGAAGAAGAAACCAAATGAGGGCACTAGAAAACTGGTAAGTTTAGACTTGGCTATATAATTTAGCTAGGATGAAAGAGAAAACGTCATTTGATGCCTTTTTTATGCTCTTTCATAATACAGTAATCACTTCTGGGGCTAATTGCATCTTGAGCCCTTAAAGGGGCCCCAAAGTTATTTCATTTTTTTAACCACAGAGATACTATTAACACTAGTTAAGGTATTGAAAGGTGGTTAAAAACATATCACTAGTTTATAAATAAGTTTTTCAAGAGTAATATATTTCAAAAATACTTGTTTATAACAATTCAAACCTCATTTATTAGGCCACTCAAATATTAACCTTTTTCCTACCATTTCAATTTAAGTGTACATTTTTCAAATGCCATTGGCTATAAAAGTGGTGAATTTTGTAGTTTGAAACTTTTTTGTCAACAAGTCAGGGTATGTTCCAATTCAGGGAATATATTTGCACATTAGGGGGGGGGGGACAGCTGTGCAAAAAGTTCCAAAGCTGTCAGTAGCAGAATTCCAAAAGCTGCCAACACTTTAACAGCACAACTTGTGTTTTGACAGCTTAGCTCTGAGCAAAAAGTATTTTTATGTGTAAAATTTGCAGAAAAGTAACAACTTGATATTTCTTGCAGTTAGAAATATCAATAGTTTTCTGAATCACAATTAAGAATGTAATCTAATTCAGTGGCAAGCCATATACTAGTCATAAATATCATGCTCCATATTTTTTTATGTACCATTTTATCAAAAGTACTCTATCATATTTACTCTAATACTGCTAGTGGTGTATAGTATTCAAACTCTGAAGTATACTGTATATAGCTTACTGCTGTCACTGTACAGATTATTTATTTTTATTTAATATACATAAAAATACAAAAAAAAACATTAACCCCCAACAGACATCAGAGCTTGTAAGGTTGGGTGTGTAAATAATGGGACATACACAAAACAAAACTTCTTGTCATAATAATAATAATAATAGCAAAATTAACTTAATTAACAAAAAAAAACAATAGCAACAAAAACTTAAAAAACAAGGAATAAAAGAAAAGAAGGGAGGTGCACACTCCAATGCTATTGGTATTATAAAAATAATGCATACCCAACTGCATGATTTATACTCATTGATCACTATACTACAACTACAAAAAGCACCATCTGATTTTCTTGGAGAACAATATTGATTGGCAGCCTGGCAGTCACATGCATTATGAAGCTGTGATATTAGTTTTGCCCTATTCTAATTCCCAAAATAAATCATCCATATTCCAGCTTTTCTATAACCTGCTTTTACTGTATTTACACCTTTATAGCTACCAGTCCTTTTAAGATACTTTCAACTGACAAGTAAACAGTTTTGAGAGAATTTTGACTAATATTCATGTTCAGTTGAAAAGAAGTGGAGTAAATAAAAACTTGTCCACAAGGACAAAGGATAATAACAACTTAAAAGCAAATTTTCATGTAGCAACATTGAAACTCAATGAGGTTTTAGTTTGAACAAGTTTCAAAAAGCAGCAGCATGAGAAGAGATACATACATCTCTTGAAAAGAGATATTTCAGAAGAGATACATCACCTGTTAAAAAAAAGAACATCAAAAACAAAAACAGTTCTTTTTGTTTTGTTATAACCTAACCCCCACCAACCCCCTAATGTGCAAACATTTAGCCCAAATTATATAATTCTAATTGTTTCTCAATACAAACAGATAAAACTGGTTTGTTCTCAAGTTTTACACAGTGTAAACTTGACTGTTGGTGGTATAATACATAAGTACCCTTTAATTTATCATGCATTCAGTTATTATGCATTTAAGATTAATATATTATGTCCAAAAACTACAGTAAAATACAATAAGACTCAAACTAAACTGCAGAAAATAAGAGAAAAAGGTATCATCTTATAAGGTCCATTTAGTTTCCAAGTAAAATGACAATTATATTTTGAAAGAGCATAAAAAACGGTCTCAATGGTATGTTCATCTAATTTGTAGCTTGATAATGAAAATATCTCCAAATTTATCATAAAATCCCCTTCTCTACAGAGGTACCATGCCTTACCTTTTTTCATTTTAGAATAATCTTTCAGTCTAACTCTCTTATATTTTCAGACCTTAAAAAATTAAACAGAATAGCAAAAAAAATTTTTACTCATGGTTCAGCTGTCTAAAATAACCCTCTTTGCATTGATGCTCAGATTTACACTGAATGTAAAAGCGTTCAAATGAAATTCTTTACTAGAAGTCACAAGAGAATCTTTGATGAAATGCTATAGTCTTATAAACATTATGCGTTTAGTAGCATAGTAAGGAAGATCAGCAATTCAATGATCTATGTCTGGTTTTGATGTGTTGTAAATAATTGAGACAAAAACTTTGTAAAGTAGTGACAAAATTATATCAAATTAAGTGAAACTGATAGTTACTAGTGATGGATTGTCACTAGTGATAAATCACTAGGGGGTGGCAATCCTGAACGAAAGGGGGTTTTGGGGGAACAGATTTTTTTTCTAGAAGACAGATTTTTGGGGAAATCCCCAAAAGTTTGGGGATATTAGAAGCACTGGTATTTTCAGACAAAATTTGCCAACAAATTTTACTAGGCCATGAAGACTGCCAAGTAGCATTGCTACTATGCTACCCCACTTTTTGCATGGTGTGTTTTGACAGCTTTTGTTTGAGAAAACATTATTTTTATATGTAAAAATTGTATTTTCAGACAAATTCTGCCAACAAATTTGAAAACTGCCAAGTAGCATTGCTACTTTGCCACCCCCCTTTTTGCATGGCAGGTGGGGAGTAAACTTCATTCTGAATTTGTAGTGTGCTATATAATTTAGCTAGGATGAGAGTGAAAACATCATTTGATGCTCCTTCATAATTCATATAAAATAACACTGGGTCAACCTCATTGCGATTGACCTAAAGAAAGTATTTGACCTGATCTGCCATAGAACCCTTATCCACAAGCTATTGACAAATTTTAATGTTGATGTATATTTGGTGAGAATAGTTGCAAATTTTCTTTCAGGTAGACGTAAAAAAAAAACTAAGTATAAATCAGCCTATTCTGATCCCCAGCCATTTTACTGTGGAGCTCCCCAGGAAACAATTTTAGGCCCTCTTATTTTTTTTTTTTTTTTTTGGTTACAGTAAATGAATTGGCAAATGATGAGTTGGAGTGCTTTAGGCTTGTTGATGATTTATCTGTACTGGAGCTAGGTGAAAAGAGTGTTTTAAGTTTGGCAGACAGAATAATGGCGAGTTTACCACGCCAATCTGATGAGTGCAAAATGATTGTCAATCGTGAAAAATCGCTTGTATTAACTTTTTCGTTTCTGAGGTACAGTTCATCCCTGGATTTACAGAATGTTTCATGTATCTTGGATATAAAACTCTTGTGAATATATCTCACACATGACCTGAAGTGGGAAAAACAGACACAGGAGATGATCAAATGGCCAAACCTTGGTATCCTTTCTTTAAACTCGCTACAGTAAAAGCTTTGTGCCAAACTTTGTGTAATATTACAATGATCTCTAGTGTTTTTATTGTTTAGTTTATTTTATCCTGACAAAGTTTTATCAGACAATTTTATTCTCAATCTCAAGTGTTTTTATCCTTTAGTTTATTTATCCTGCCTAAGTTTTATCAGACAACTTTATTTTGCTAATTGTGACTAAGAGACATCATATTTGGGCTTTGCCCACGAGAGCTATGTCTTGTTTATGAATTAAATGAATTTGAATTTAAAACTCCTTGCTTGTCATGGTGTCCCAACCCCCCACCTATTGCGTATTTTTCTTACATTTGTCAGACCGTTGGTAGATTATGCTTGTTCTGTTTGGCATTACAGCCTGACTTTGAACCAAAAGGACTGCTGGGAAAGGATCCAATACCGAGCTCTTCTGGTAGTGTCTAAATCTCCCAAAGTCCCTCATTGCTCCCTTTTAAAAGAATTTTCACTTAAAACTCTCAACACGCCGTGATGAATTGTGTTTTAAATTTGGTGTTGGTATTTTGGAAAATCTGCGGATTCGTGAAATCCTCCCCCCTGAGCATCTCCTTTCACACCAAAGGTTCCCGCGACATGTACCTCAACTGGTACCAAAAATTCAGCTGGTACCAGCATGGTATATGCTGTACACAAGTAGTTTTGTTCCCTTGTTTGTCAAGATTTTTAATTCTGCACCCACTCGTCAATAATTGTATATATTTATTTTCTTTAGTTCATTATTCTTTTATTCTTTTTATTTGTTCAACTCTGTTTACTTTGAATCTGTGATATTTTGAATCAATGTATAATTTGCATGACAATGGCTATGGCTGTGATTTTCATATGTTTTATATGTTTAGTGCCTTATTATGACAAGAATTGCTGCTGATCGGCATGACCATGTAAGGCGTTTGAAAATAAAATTGTTTAATTTATTATTTATTTTTTATTTATTTACTTTTTTTGTATATCAACATTTGATATGTGGTCACATAGATGTGTCCTCAGGATATTTCACTGAGTGGTACAGTCAAACACCTTCAGTACCTTCTCATGCAGTTGCTTCACCAACCAAGTTTCATATCTGTAAAGGAGAATGGTCCAAACCAAAGCCAGGTAGATTTAGAATTTAGTGCATTCACTAATTTTATACTGGTTGCACAATGGTTTCCGGGGAGAAGCAAAGACTGTTTGTGGTTTCTACAATTGCTATTGGATATCAGTATCCGAAGATCCATCAGTATAAAGCTGGGGTCTAAGGTATGCAAAGCTGTAAACCTAATCCAGCTATACTTGGTTTATAGTTAACCAAAAAAGGATCATCATGGTTTATTGCCATGAATTTTGTCTTCCCTGTACTGACTTTCAAGCCAATGTAACCTGCCCATGCCACCACATTGTTGAACATAGTTTGGACTTTCTGGGTTCAAGTGAAAGGTTCTGTTCAACCTGCTCTTCTGGGTGAGGAGATAAGGCACTCTCAAGCACCCAATCAACAGGGTTGGAAACTGGACACAGTCCTGTTTTACTCTGAACTCAACCAAAAATTCTTTGGTATCTTCTGTGTAAACTCAAACTTGGCTCATTGATTCCTTATAGTATGCCTTAAACAGTTAGTCAAATTTAAGCGGCATTCCATCATTCTTTATGATTTTCCAAAGCTTTTGGCAAGTGATTAAGTCAAAGGTGGCGATGAATTAAAAAAATATCAGAATTAGGGACACGTTGTACCTTTCAAACTGTTGGATAATTTGGCAAAGTGAAAAAATATTGTCAGTGTAGCCTTTACCTGGACTGAAGCTGAATTGGTTTTATGTGTTTTCTTCTCCCTTGCCCCCTTTAAGTGGTTAAGGACAATAATCCCAAATATATTTACCACAATGTAAATTAGACTTTTTAGATAGATTTATCAGCAAAGAAGCAATGTCAACAAAATCAAGAAACTAAAATACATACAAAATTAGCCTATAATGAGCATTATTTGGGGAATCAAATATTGCTCTAAATTTGTAATTATAATTTGTTGTGCTTTAAAAGTGCTGTGCTACAGCAGTGTTACTATATATAGCTCCAACACTGGGGGAGTAACAGCAAAGTGAAACATTGTACTTTCTGAGCAAGTATTTTTGATTATTTAAAGTTGTTTTCAGAATTTTTTAGGGTTTCCTTCAAATGTCTTCTGTGTGCTTAAAAGTCTTATCACTTAAATCTCCAGGCACTAATTGCTGTCTATGGCCTCTTCTAAAAGAAAAACTATAATTACAAAATTCTTACTTTATAGTGTGCAGAAAAGTTATATTGATTTCCTGGGTTATTTTCACTTTTCCATGTTTTGTCTGCTATATCTATATTTTTTTTTCAAGATTATAGTTGTATTTTTCATGTGCTCATATTTGAAACATTTAAATAATCTGAAAAACCTAACAAATAAAGCTTAAAAAAATTCAATAAACAATCTGAAGGGTAATACCATTTGATTCCTCAATTAAAAGTATTTCCAATCAATCAATCAATCAATTTATTCTATTAATAAACACAACAAAATACACTTCAATATAAACTCCCCCGTAAGGCTCTATGGCCAGGAAAAAACATAATGGTTTCTATATTGACAATGCACCCTCTTCCGACCACTTTAATGGATAATGCCCTAGGTTATATGCAAAATAATAAACAAAAATACAATAATAACAAAATCTTATGTTATTAAGTGCAGAAACTTATATTAGACTCAGTCAGATTTTGATGCTTCTTTTCATTTTTATCCATGTTTTTAAATTATTTGTTGATAGTATATTTATTCAACAGTTCTGACTATACGAATATGTTTGAGAAGGCATTAATTTGATACAAAATTGGTAAGTTCTAAAAGAAGTTTTTTTGCTTAAACTTGTCAATTTTCATCTAGCAATAATTCTTGAAATGATGATTATACTCATAATGAAAATAGTTATTAAGATGATATTTTCAGACAAAAGTAAACATTTCAGCAGTTGTCTTATTGATAGAGTTAGTCACCAAAAAGAGTCAGAACTCAATGTGTAGAGTGTACTGCAGAAAACCAGCTATTTATTAGAAATTTGTTTCACAGTTATGTAAAATTTTACAGAAAGTTATGTTTACATATGTCATTTTTGGACAAATGACAAATGAATTAGTTGGCTGAAAACTTCATTTTCCTGTGCTGTTTTGAAAAACAGTTTGCTTTCATTTTTATAGGTTGGAAATAAAAAAAAAAACAAGTTTTTTAACTGAAAGTAAGGAGCGACATTAAAACTTAAAACGAACAGAAATTATTCCGTATATGGAAGGGGCTCTCCCCTCCTCAACGCCTTGCTCTTTACACTGAAGTTTGACTCTTTCTCACAACTCTATTTGTTAAAACAATAAAAAAACTGTAGCGTAAAGAGCAAGGCGTTAAGGAGGGGACAGTCCCTTCCATATACGGAATAATTTCCGTTCGTTTTAAGTTTTAATGTCGCTCCTTACTTTCAGTTAAAAAAAAATTGTTTTTTTTTTATTTAATTTCGGAGCGTTTTTGAATTAATGTAGCTTTGATTTTCGCTCACCGTACATGAATAATAAAAATTAAATTTGCATATAAATTTTACTTTTTTTTGGCTAAATGGCTTTCTCGAAATTTTGATCTGACTTAACTTACGAAATAACTTACTTAGCGAACTTCTATATTCTTATATTTTTATTACGTAAATGAGGGGTTCTCCCCCTAGTCAATACCTTGCATTTTACGCTAAAGTTCAAATTTTGTTCCAATTCTTTAAGAATGACCCCTGAATCACAAAGGCCGTTTAATTAGAATAGATAGATTTTTTAAAGTACTAAAAAGAACTTTAGTGTATAGAGCGAGGTATTGACTAGGGGGAGAACCCCTCATATACGTAATAGTTTTTGTTCGTTTTAAGTTTTAATGTTGCTCCTTACTTTCAGCTGAAAAAAAATTGTGTTTTTATTTAATTTCTGATCGTTTTTTAAATAATGCTGGGAAATCCGGCGGCCCCGTCTTAGAAATGTCCCTTTCCCCCATGAAAATATCCTACATGGAAAGATCCTTCCACGTAGCCTCCTCCTCCGACCCCCCTCCTCACCGGAAGAAATCCCTCTTGAAAAAGTCAACATACTTCCAAGTAACAAATACTATATGTAAACAATGGGGAAAGTTCATAACTTGGAGCCCTTCCCCCGGGGACCTTGGGGGATTAAGTCATTCTCAAAGACATATTTATTAGGTTTTCGACTATGCTGAACAAAATGGCTATCTCAAAATTTTGATCGGGTGACTTTGGGAAATAAATGAGTGTGGGAGGGGGTCTTTTAGCCCTCCAATTTTTTTGGTCACTTAAAAAGGGTACTAGAACTTATAATTTTCGTTCGAATGAGCCCTCTTGCGATATTTTATGACCACTGGATCGATACGATCACCCCTGGGAAAAACGAACAAATAAACACGCGTATGTGATCTTTCTTCTGGCAAAAAATGCTAAATTCCACATTTTTGCAGGTAGGTGCTTGAAACCTCTACAGTAGGGTTCTCTGATACGCTAAATATGATGGTTTGATTTTCATTAAGATTGTATCCCTTTTAGAGGGAGTTTCTCCCTTTTTTTCGAAAATAAGGAAACAATTTTTAGGCTCTTAACTTTTGATGGTTAATACTAAACTTGATGGAACTTAAATATTTGAAATCAGCATGAAAATCCGATTCTTTTGATGTATCTACTGGTATCAAAATTCCGTTTTTTAGAGATTTGGTCACTATTGAGCCGGATCGCTTCTTACTTATAGATCGTTACCATGATTAGTTTCATAATGTGTCCATAATGCACTAAAATCTTGAATTATTAAGTAAGCATCATTCTAATATATTTCTCACTTTCTGTGGTTTATTAAGAGATTATCTTAGCTTTACTTAAATAAATTCCTGTGCTGTTTTGAAAAACAGTTTGCTTTCATTTTTATAGGTTGTTTAGCTTCATAATGTGTCCATAATCAGAAGCAACGCTGTAGCTAATAGTAAAGGCCATACGGCTCCAATGTTTTATTGTTATTTTTTCCCCAGAGGCACTTCTTACGGAAGGGGTCGTCGTATAAACTTCAAAGGGTGCTCATTCGATTGGAAATCGAGAGTTCTAGTGCCCCTTTTCAAGGTCAAAAGTGATTGGAAGGCAACTAACACCCCTTCCACGCCCACCATTTCCCCAAACATGTCCAATCAAAATTTTGAGATAGCCATTTTGTTCTACGCAGTTGATTTCCAGATAGAAATTATGTTTTTGAGAAGAAAACTCCCCCCTCAGCCCTCGGGGCAAGAGTTGTAAGTTATGCCCTGGGGGCACATAAGCTTTTTATACAAAGCTTTGTCGTAGAAACTTCAAAAACGGCTCATTCGATTGGAAATTCAAAGGGCTAGTGCTCTTTTTAATCGTCGAAAGTGATTGGAGGGCAACTAATCCCCCTCTCACGCCCACTTTTCACATCCAATCAAAATTTTGATATAACCATTTTGTTCAACGTAGTTGAAAATCCTGTAAATTAGGTCTTTGAGGATGACCCCCCCCCCCCAGCCCTCAGGGAAAGGGTTGTAAGGTATGCCCTGGGGACATATAAGGATTTTATAGAAAGTGTTGTCGTAGAAACTTCAAAAAGGGCTCATTCGACTGGAAATTTAAATGGCTAGTGTCCTTTTTAATAGTCGAAAGTGATTGGAAGGCAACTAACACCCCTTCCACGCCCACCATTTCCCCAAACACATCAAATCAAAATTTTGAGATAACCATTTTGTTCAACGTAGTTGAAAGTTCTGGAAATTATATCTTTGAACAGGACATTCCCCCCACAGTCTTCAGGGCAAGGGTTATAAGTTATGCCCTTTGGGCATATATTGTTCTTTTGGAAGGAATGCTCCTATAAACTTCAGAGAGGGCTCATTTGATTGGAAAGTGAAAGTTCTAGTTCACCTTTTAAGCGTCAAAAGATATCGGAGGTTAACCAGCCCCCCCACGCCCTTTTTTCCCAAATGCATCCAATAAAAATTGTGATAGTTATTTTGTTAAAAATATTTCAAAGATCATATGGCAAAACTCCGGTGTCGACACAACCCCTCAGGGCCCGGGAGCAGGCGTTGTAAGTTATGCCCTAGGGGTATTTATGGTTCTTATGGAAGGGATGTTCCTATAAACTTCAAAGAGGGCTCATTTGATTGGAAATTGAAAGTTCTATTTCACTTTTTAAGAGTCAAAAGAGATTGGAGGGCACCTAGCCCCCCCCCTCCACGCCCTTTTTTGTCAAACCCATCCGATAAGAACTTTGAGATAGCCATTTTTTAAAAATAGTTCAAAGACCATATAACGAAAACTCTGGGGTCGACACAGCCCCCCAGGACCCGAGGGCAGGCGGTGTAAGTTATGCCCTGGGGGAATATATAGTTCTTATGGAAGGGATGCTCATAAAAACTTCAGAGAGGGCTCATTTGATTGGAAAATGAAAGTTCTAGTTCAGTTTTTGAAAGTCAAAAGAGATTGGAGGGCAACTAGCCCCCTCCTCCCACGCCCTTTTTTTCTGAATGCATCCGATAAAAATTTTGAGATAGCCATTAAGTTTAAAATTGTTCAAAGGTCAGATAACAAAACTCAGGTGTCGACACAACCCCCCTGGGCCCGGGGGCAGGCGTTATGCCCTGGGACATATATGGTTCTTATGAAAGGGAGGTTCGTATAAACTTCAGAGAGGGCTCATTTGATTGGAAATTAAAAGTTTGAGTTCACTTTTTAATAGTCAAAAGAGATTCGAGGGCAATTAGCCCCCCCCCCCTCGCGCCTTCTTTTTCCAAACCCATCTGATGAAAATTTTGAGATAGACATTTTGTTAAAAAAAAAATAGTTCAAAAATCGGATAAGAAAAACTCCGGTGTCAATACAACCCCCCAGGGCCCGGGGAAGGCGTTCAAAGTTATGCCCTAAAGGCATGTATGGCTTTTATGAAAGGGATGCTCGTATAAACTTCATAGAGGGCGCATTTGATTGGAAATTGAAAGTTCTAGTTCATTTTTTAAGAGTCAAGAGATTTAAGGGTAACTAGTCCCTCCCCCATGCCCTTTTTTCCTAAACCCATCCGCTACAAATTTTGAGATAGCCAGTGTTTTAAAAACTATTCAAAATTAGATAGCAAAAACTCCGGTGTCAACACAATCCCCCAGGGCCCGGGGGGTAGGCGTTATAAGTGTAGTCCTCGGGGCGTATATGGTTCTTATAATAGGGATGCTCGTATAAACTTCAGAGAGGGATCATTTGATTGGAAATTGAAAGTTCTAGTTCAGTTTTTAAGAGTCAAAAGAAATCACAGGGCAACTATCTCCCCCTACGCCCCCTTTACCCCAAATGCATCCGAAAAAAGTTTTGAGATAGCCATTTTGTTAAAAATAGTTCAAAGGTCAGATAAAAAAAAACTCCGGTGTCGACACAACCACCCAGGGCCCGGGGGCAGGTTTTGCAAGTTATGCCTTGGGGGCATATATGGTTCTTATGGAAGGGATGCTCGTATAAACTTCATAGAGGGCTGATTTGAATGGAAGTTCAAAGTTCTAGTTCAATTTTTAAGAGTCAAAAGAGATTGGAGGGCCTCTAGCAACCCTCCCCCTTTTTTCCCCAAACCCATCCGATACAAATTTTGATATAGCCATTTTTTAAAATAGTTCAAAGGTCAGATAACAAAAACTTCGTTGTCGTCACAACCCCCCAGGGTCCGGGGGGCAGGCATTGTAAGCTATGTCCTGGGGCCGTATATGGTTCTTATGAAGGGGATGCTCGTATAAACTTCAGAGAAGGCTCATTTGAATGGAAATTAAAAGCTCTAGTTCATTTTCTCAGAGTAAAAAAGATTGGAGGGCAACTAGCCCCTCCCGCCCTCCACGCATTTGGGTTTATCAGATGGATAAACCCATCCGACAAAAATTTGAGGTGACTTTTTTGTCAAAAATAGTTCAAACATTAGATATTACAACTCCGGGTATAAACTTCAGGGAGGGCTCATTTGATTGAAAACAGAAAGCTCTAGTTCACTTTTAAAG
>JAQQPU010008610.1:18413-29028 GCA_029168905.1 Artemia sp. Kazakhstan ARC1039 | reverse complement strand
TATATATATATTAGATAGGCTTTGAAGTAATGATTTTTGTCCGTTTTAAGTTTCAACTTCGCTCTCTTCTTCCCTCGGAAAAACTTTGTTTTTTAAAATTTCTATAATAAAGGCCATAAGGCTTCAATGTTTTATTATTTATTATTTTGTCCCCAGAGGAAGTTCGTATGAAAGGGGTGGTATTACCACCGTGGTAATATAAACTTCGGGCTCATTCGATTGGAAATCGGAAACAAACACGCATCTGTGATCTTTCTTCTGGCAAAAAATACAAAATACCACATTTTTGCAGAAAGGAGCTTGAAACCTCTACAGTAGGGTCCTCTGATACGCCGAATCTGATGGTGTTATTTTATTTAGGGTTCTATGACTTTTAGGGGGTGTTTCCCCCTTTTTTCAAAAATAAGGCAAATTTTCTCAGGCGCGTAGCTTTTGACGGGCAAGACTAAACTTGATGAAACTTATATATTTGAAATCAGCATAACAATCTGATTCTTTTGATGTATCTATTGGTATCGAAATTTCTTTTTTTAGAGTATCGGTTACTGTTGAGCCGGGTCGCTCCTTACTTACAGTTCGTTACCAGGAACTGTTTGAAAACGAATTGGAGCCTCCCATTGCCTTTCCTGTGCTCCTAAAGGAAAACTCCATCAAAATGATCCATACAAATGGGATAGAACACAACCCTGCTTAACTCCTGATTTACAACTAAACAACCTCACACAACCAGCAGTGTTGTTCTAAACAACCAGCAGTGTTATTATTGTACGCAACACTATTCATTTTAATGTATTTGCCTGGTATAACATGCAAGGATAAGACCTTCGCTAAAGTTATTCTATCAACTGAATTGAACGCTTGTACAGAATCTATAACACTGAGGACTAAAGGGGTTTGATGACTCAGGCACTTCGCAATTATTAACCTAAGAGCCAAATTTTGAACGACTCTGTCTACAGCATCTCTAAGTCTAAAAAGTATCATCATTCTAAGTAATTTCCTACCAACAGAAACCAGGCTAATGCCTACATAATTAGCAAACTTACTCTTATCACCTTTCTTATACAAGGGTTTAATTGATTTAAAAGTAAAAAAAAAAAAATATTTAGCTTTTCATTTGCGGAAGAAGTAATGCCGCTTGGTTGCGTATTTGTACCCGAGAAGTCACGTGGCCCATTTAAGTAAATGTACTTCCGGCAGGAATACCTTCTGATGTATGCCTAGTTGATGATATCCAACGCTTTTTGGGAACAGAGCTTGATAATTTTTTGAAAACTTTTTTTGTTTAAACTATTGCTTGCTTATTTGGAAAAAGAAGCTCAGTGAATTTTAAATTTGTTTGGTTCTGACTTAGTGTTTGTTTCCTTGTTAATTAAATTAAATTAGAAAAAAAAATGCCCCTTAAAGGACTTCAGAGGGGAAAAACTTCTGGTGTACGTCTAGTGGAGGCGTTCTCGATAACAAAGGGTAAACTCGTATAATGTATTAAAGTTGTCGCCACGGGCGTTACGTGTGGCGGATGGGGGGAGGACTTCCCAAATGTTTCCAGTTATAAATTTGAAACTGTAAAAAATTGGCGTGACGCGCCACTATGTATCAGTCCAACTTTTTTTCATAGGGGAAAATGAGCTCATGGAAATATATGTCGTGGGATCAATGAAAGAAGATCAGTTCCGGTCGGTAAAGAACAAACACTGAAATAATTGTAATAGCAGCATCAGCCAAATCAGTCGGTAGAAATGATTAGCCAGTGAAATGCATTGCCCTCCCCCCCAAAAAAAACAAACAACAACACCAAAACATGCCTGGTTAGTAAAATACATGGGAAGTAAGCACTTGTTCTTCGTAGTCCCAGTCTGTTATCACTGTGAACTTTCATCAAAGCAAAATTCTTCTACCGTTGCCACTAAGTCATACTTCAAATTATTTTGTTTAACCTTTATCTTCCCCTACTATGAAAAACTCAATTCCCAAAAACATGAAAAAAAAACTAACATAAATAAAAACGCAAAAATAAATACTACAAGATATTCTACACCCTAGATTCTCCCTATTCTTTGGAAAGTAGGAAAAATATTCCAGAATTCCTTCTTTTCTTCATTATTTTACTGTCAAAATTTCTCTTTGGCTGCTCAATTTCACATGTGGGGGGATTTACCGAGGGAGGATTTTCCGGGCAAATTTCCCAAGGGGAGAATTTTCCGGGAGAGATTGCGAGGGAATTTTTCGGGGGAATGACACGCCTAGCACCTTGCGTTTCATTTATACAACTAATAATCCAAGAGCGTGTAAGCTTATCAATTGCATATCAGAGACTAGTATTGTAGTTTAGAAGTCCCAATAAAAACACAATAAGTACATAGTTCCTCAGAAGCTGATGATAAAGCATCTTTGATTTGTATCTAAGGCTGGTGTGGCACCTTTTTGAAATATCGGGGTCAGGCGAGGATACTCAGTCCGTATTGTTGGAGGGCCCAAAATAAGGCCCTGAAGTGATCACTTAGGGAAATGCCATGATTAAATGCTAGAAATCATTAATGTCGTTCGAGCTTGCTGATTACAAATTTGAGGCTACTTTTGCAAAACATGAGTTCTAAATTACAACAAATTTAGTGTATATTTCACATATAGTGATTGATTTTTACCAAAGTTGTTATTTAAAGATTTCTGAACTACGAAATAACATTGCAATATAGAAGTCGCAAATGAAAACGTAAGGAGTAGCCTACATATTTATTTTATAAATGGTGTTTGATTTCCATCAAAGTGAGTATTAAAGGGTTACTAAACTTATCAATTACAAATCTGAGGCTAATATCCCAATATAGGAGTCCAAAATCCAAACACAGTAGAAACACATTTGCACTAATGATGTTTGGTTTTAATCCAACATCAGAGTCTAATCCCAACTTCCATTCATACTCAATCCATGACTATTTTTACAATCACTATTCCCAAGCTTATCCCAGCATGTGCTTGAACACTCTTCCGAGTCGTATTCCTCTTATAGCTTTAGTGATTATTTAACCACAAAACTTATAATAATTCCTTCTCAGAGTTTTACAATTTTCTTTACAGTGTTCTATAATGAACACTCTTCCAAGTCGTATTCCTCTTATAGCTTTAGTGATTAGTTAACCACAAAACATGTAATATTTCCTTCTCAGAGTTTTACAATTTTCTTTACAGTGTTCTATATTTTTCGTATGATCTGCCCGTTTTTTGGTATTTATTTTGTTTTAACATCTATCCCTTACTATGGAATATTAAAAAATTCCTGAGGGAATGCGACTATTTTTATTTCTTGGAAAAAGAAGAAAAGAAAGGAGTTTCGTTTTTTTTTAGGAATTCGTGATTCACTTGCTATAACTGTTACAAATGAAGATTCTACAGAGCATATCTAAAAGTGACTGAATTAATATTGTCGATGCCATTACGTCTAAGAATTTGTCAGTTATAAATGTATTTACTGTCTGGCTACTTACCGCGGCAGATGTACAAATACCAAAACCTATAGGATCATTAATATTTTAGACAGATATAAGCGCTACCTCTTAGCTTGAAAGCGGACAACTTCATTTTTTTTTCTCTTCATGTGTCTAATTGAAAATATTACTCCCAAAGTCATTATTCCAATGTGTTTCAGCGGCGAAGTTAAAACATTTTTCTATTATTTTTAAAGGAAATATTTATAAAACTTATACATTCTCTGACAACGAGATAAGAAAGAGATAAAATTGCAAAACGAGGAGTTATGTAGCCAATGGCCGTGTCTTCATTAAATCTATGAAGGAGAAACAAAAGCTGTATTCTACCAACAAATCCCAGATTAGACTTGTTGTGACTTTTCTACAAGGCGTTTTTGCATGTTATCTCCAAGGTTACAAGCCATAAGCGGAATCAATCAATTAGCAGATAGACATCATATGTGAATGGGTTTTATAAGACCTGATGCTCTAAAAAAAGTACGTTTTAAGGCCTAAATATCCAGATTTCCGGTAGCTTTAAAGCATCTTTCATAATATATTTCCTATATAATTTTGGCGGGAGTAAACCTCCCTCCCCCGAGCCCAAGAACTGCAGTTACTCATCTGTCAGTACTCCCCATGTGTCACTTTAAAGAAGAAACTGAAAAAAAAGAGAAAAAACTCATATTAAAAGGAGAACTCTTATTAGCCATAAGAGCTTTCTTTTTGCTCTTTTTCCTAGCTACTTCCATGTCAGTATTAAACTTGCATTTCTTTGACCGAAGTCTCCAACATGTCTAGCAACTTCCTAACCGCATCCTTGGAGAGAATTCTTGGAAAGACAGCCACCGTCTTTACGTCAACACTGCTGATCGAAGAACAACTAGTTTTTAATCATAGACCTTTCAAATTCAGATGTCACTCTGTTTTTGCTAGTGTATAAAACGAAAGCATACTATAACAATGTGGTAGATTTTTATTGTATCTGGCATAAAAACACTTGTTCTCATAGGATGAAAAAGGGTTGTTTAGGGTTTTTAACAACTGTTTTGATCGCTTAGCTCAGATTCTTGCTACGAACCAGTGTTATTCGTTTTTCTTTTGTAAAAAGAAAGAAAAAAAAAATCCACCTCTTATAAAAGTGAAAGGCAATCAGTAGTCAGTAGGCTTATGTTTAATTTTTTTTCATGGCTGCTCTAATGGGTTTATAGTAGTCTTTTCAATGACAGCTAAACGACTATGCTGCTCATTCATTTAAGCAAATATATAATGTATAAAACCGCTTATGAAGCCAGAAATACTAAAAAACATAGTTTCGATAACGACTTGTACAAAAACGAATCTATGGAATGATTCCAAATGTATGGTAATAGTGTAAAATTCCCAAGTTTAAGTCAACTCATCAAGAGTTGTTAACAAATGACAACATGCATAATTTTACGGAAAGCGGTAGCGAGGCTCTAAAAGGGTTCAATCTCCACAAAAATTGTGCCATCTAATTCAAATATCCGATGACCCAGGAGCGGGAGTTTAAAGCTCCTATGTACAAGAGCACTAAAATTAGTATTTTTCCAGAGAAGAATGATCACGGATGCGTGTCTATTTGTTTGTGTTTTTTTTTTTTTCACCTGGAGTGATTATACAAAATCAGGGGTAGTGAAATACGAGGAGAGACGACATCCAAACGAACTCTGAAGTTTTAATACCCTTTTGGAGTAACTTAGAAGATCAAGCAAGAACATCTTTGAGATTCTCTTTTGAAGCAAATATATTCTTTTTATTCTGCTTATCTAATGTCCCAGGGGGATGGTAAAGAATACACGGTTCGGGTTTCTTTTTTCTCAGGGGTGACCATATCGGACAACCATGTAAATGACGTTTCAAGTTGCTTTCATTTAAAGGGTAAAAAAAATGCATTCTCGTGAGACGGTTGGTCATGGATGCATCTTCGTCGTTTTACCCCATGGATGATAGTATTGAACCAGTGGTAGTAGATTGTTGGGAGAAGGCTCATTTGAACAGAAACTGGATATTCCAGTTTCCTTGCTGAGGAGCGAAACAGTTCATACCATTGCAAAATGTTGATTCATGCCTTTTTTTGCCACAAAACAATTTTCTGTTTTACCTGAATAGGCTCTTGAGCGAGATTTGCAATTCAGCGAGTAATAAATAGTCTAAAAAAGTGCATCTTCAGGCCAATATTTGCAAGTTTCTCGTAAGATGTTCTTCGGGTAATTACGGGGATATGTGGGCAATTTATCCCTAGTCTTTCGTTATCCCTTATCCCTACCTTTTTAAGCAACAAAAGAGATTGCGCAACACCAAAGTGTGTTTTAGCCATTTCGTAATGCCAAAAATCAATTTTGGCAAAAATGGGGCCAAAACGGGGAAATGGCAAACTATGAGATGACCAATCGATTTTTCTTGATCTAGAATTCTTAGCTGCAGATTTACTCTTCCCCATCTTGAGAATCAAGGAAAATAACATTTTAGCTTGAGTAGGCCGTTTAGTAGGGTGATTCTTCTCTAGCGTACAATCAGTTCATGTATATTTTCCAACCGATTTATGAGAAAACATGCCCCTTGCGCTTGACCAAACAAAAGAGGGACGATCCCCGCAAGCCGTGGATTACGGAGGCAATAATACACATGATAAAAAAAAGGAACTTGTTATATGAGCAATATCTTAATAGTCAGGATGACGCAGATTTTGCAGAGTTCAAGCGAGTGAGAAATAAGGTGAACAGTATGAGAAGGCAAGCAAAGAAGAAGTATTTTGAAGAAAAGTTTTCTGATAGTAAGGGAGATACCAAAGCCACATGGCAAGTTATTAATGAGTTTATGGGAAATCAGAAAAGTAGTCAGTCGCCTTTCATTGATATAAACGGAAGCTATGTGAGTGATAAAAATGTAGTCGCGAATCATTTTGGCCAGTTTTATTCTCAGGTTGGCTCGTCTGTTCAAGAGAGTGTAAGGTGTGACAGGGAAAATTTTCTTAGCGAGGAATTCGTGGACTCTCGTGGAGATACTGTTGAGTTCCAGTTTGAAAAGTGTACAAGTGATGAAGTGATTAAAATAGTGAAAAATATAAAATCGAATTCTGCTGGGATAGATGGCGTGAATCTGAGAACTTTTAAAGCTGTGTTAATGTATATACTACCATGTATTCTCCATATTATTAATTTATCTATGGAAACGGGGACCTTTCCAGAAGCGTTGAAGCAAGCTAAAGTTATCCCGCTTTACAAAGGGGGTACCAGGTCAGATGCCGGTAACTGGAGACCAATATCGATACTGCCTTTATTGTCAAAAATTTTGGAAAAAGTGATTCATCGCCGTCTATATGATCATCTCACGAAACATAGCCTACTCAGTGATACCCAATTCGGGTTTCGAAAAGGTCATTCCACTAGTCATGCTGCCATTCATCTTGTTGATTTTGTAAATAATTGTTTAGTAAAAGGTGAAATCCCCCTAACAGTATTTTTTGATTTTAGGAAAGCATTTGACACGGTAGATTTTAAAATTTTATTGCAAAGATTAGAATGCTTAGGTGTTAAAGGAGTGAGTTTGAAGTGGTTTGAAAGTTATTTGTGTGGGAGGTCTATTAAAGTGATGATTGATGACGCTTTTTCTTCCCCTTATCAAGTGTCGTGTGGTGTGCCACAGGGATCGGTCCTTGGTCCACTTCTGTATCTGGTTTATGTGGATAGCATGAGGTTTTATCTTCCAGATTGTTGCTTAACGTCATTCGCTGATGACACTGCAGTTACGTTTTCTAGTCGTTGTTTGGATAGTCTTGTATTGAAAGTGAATTGTGTTCTGAGAAATTTCCATGTTTTTACTAGTTTGAGTTTGTTATCAGTTAATGTTACTAAGACTAATTTTATTGTATATTCTAGAGTAGGCAAGCTCAGTGATATTGATGGTAGAATTCTGTTTAATAATAAGCCTGTAGTTCAAGTTCAAGAAATCCGGTACTTAGGTTTTTACATTGATTGTAATTTTTCGTGGAAACGCCACAGTGATGTTGTTGCCACAAAGGTTGCACGTGGCCTTGGAGCGATTCGTCGTTTTAAAAATTTCTTACCTCAGAGAGTTTTATTGCTTTTATACCATGCTTTGATACACCCATATGCTTCGTATGGCTGTATGTTATGGGCAAGTAATTTTTATGTGAATTTTAAACGTGTTCAGACTCTTCAAAATAGAGCGATGCGTCTTATTGGTGGGTATGTTGAAGGTGTAAATAACACTTCAGCTTGCTTCAACAAGTTGCAAGTGTTGAATGTAGGACAGCTAAGAGACTACCAAATAGGAATTTTCGC
Organism: Artemia sp. Kazakhstan ARC1039; assembly: GCA_029168905.1. Lineage (NCBI taxonomy): Eukaryota > Metazoa > Arthropoda > Branchiopoda > Anostraca > Artemiidae > Artemia > Artemia sp. Kazakhstan ARC1039. Next base: position 21,233 of record JAQQPU010008610.1, on the reverse strand, counting down.
TTATCAATGCTGGAATGATGTTAGTCCAGAGGTTTTTCGTGATTATTTTAATGACAATAGGTCTTTGCACCATTATGAAACTCGTCATGCTAGTGATTTCATTGTTCCGAATAGAAGTGGAACCAGGGCCGGCTTCCATACTAGATTTTCAGGACCTAATGTGTGGAACTCTATTCCGGAGAGCATTCGGGCGGCTGAGCACCTGGGGCTATTTAAAAATAAATTGAAAAAATATTTGTTAGGTCAAGGTTCATAGTTTTTTTTTTTTTTTTTTTTTATTATTATTATTATTTATCTTTATTATTATTATTATTAAATGAATTGTTGTGAGTTTGTTTTTTTTTTTTTTTTTTTTTTTTTTTTTTTTTTTTTTTTTTTTTTTAGTGTTTGTATGTAATTTGTGTGTGTTGTTTTTTAGTGTATGTACCCGCCCAGTCACAAGTGCTTTTTGGTATCTTTCTTGGGGCGGGTATTGGCATATTTGTTAAATGTATTTTGATGTTAAATAAAATGAACTGAACTGAACTGAACTGGACTGATGTTACTCCAATGGATTTAAACGAGCTGTAGTGCAGACACTACTAAGACTTTGCCAATATATCAAAGAGGATTTACTAAAGACAGTACACAAAATCTTTCCAATTAAAATATATATCTTTAGAATAATTACTGTCAGTTCTAGTTATTCGACAGGTAGCCTAAGCACGGGAAAAGAAATTGCTAGTCCTGGTTGACTGATAACTTGGTTCCAGCTTAAAAAAAAGGCAAACAGCTTATTTTCTGTTTGTGAGAAGATTGTATTTTTTTTTTATCGAGACGTTTTTCTTCTTAAAGATGTTTTTTTCAAGATTTTCTGTTTGTGAGAAGATTGTATTTTTTTTTATCGAAACATTTTTCTTTTCTTCTTCAAGATGGTTTTTTCTTCTAAACGTCTCCTCAAGGCATTCTCCAAGTCGCTTACGCAAAACTTTCAGGAACCAAATCCGGCGACAACAAAGGATTTTGTCCGGTGTAGGAATCGAATGTGAGACCAGAGATTTCCAATGGAACTAAACCCTGGTCAACTAAACTAACAAGGCATTGATAATATTGCGATCTTGGGAATATATTCTATGCAATAAGCTTCGTGAACTAATGATTATCACCACCTATTCCTTTCTCCCGGAAATTCAACCGACCTTGTCATGAGATTAACTTGGCACGATACAAGTGTTTAGATTTCCGGGGAAATAATTTCTGCTGGAAGGGAGAAATCGAGATATCGATCTTGACGCACACGTGGCTGTTACATCATAGTTATGTAAATTTAAATGACGAGGATGGTTAGATATAGGTGCTATTGTTTATTTGGTCTATTCCCCATAGTTACTAGAACTTCTCATGGAGACAGTCCTTTTTTTAACCAGGACTAGGCCTCATATTTGAATCATAGAAACGTGTTTTACTGGGTATTTTCTTTAAATTTATTACAAAAAATCGGAATTTAAACTAACAGGTGAAACTTTCCTGTAGTATACTAAAGGATAAGGAAATTTAAAGTCCATTGTTAAAAATTGTTTGACGCGACCTAGACAAGGATATGTATTTTTTGTAAATGTACTATGATTACTTATGAAACCTTTCAACGATTATTTTTTAAAGTGATAACGTAAGATGACCATTTAATTCGTATTCTTTTTTATTTTATTAGAAAAGTAAGACCTGATTCGAATTTTCTGTGGGATTACACCATTGAAGCACATGATGAAACCTGTATTTCAAGGCGACTTAACGGTCATGTGTCAATTCTGAAATTCGGTCAACCTGCCTGAGACTCTAGGCACGCGTGCCTCTTCAAAAGCTAACACAAAAGTATTTGTCCAATTGGAGAGTCATAGGTACTCCCGTCGTTTGCACAAGCCGTTTACCAAATCACTTGGGAAACTCTAAGTCTACCCATTCGCCTGCGAGTCCAGGGGACTTGTCTATCATATGCCAATCCTAAAACATGGTACTATACCAGAGATTTTAAGCGGGTTAGCCTATTAGGCTTAGGCCACGTGTTCGCCTGTGAGTCCATGCAAATTCAGTCCCCATTTTGCACACAAGTCCAGTCGACATTATCTGTCATAGATCAAAACAAAAATATTAATCATCCCTTGATTCTAAGGCTATCTACCTTAGTTCTACCCGAGGATGGATGGATGGATGATAGAAAAATCTAACAATAAGTGAAAATGACATAATTGTTTTTATACAAACCTGAAAAAGACTTATGACAGCTTTGCCTCTCACTCAGACTACCTGCCTTGGCTTTGTCTCCAATTGGCCAATGGTGTGATGGCAACTTGATTTTAATTGGATGATATAACAATAAATGATTTACCATCCATGGAACATGACTGTTCATAGCACATGGCAATCTGTGGCCCGTGCGACTACTGCCCCATGGCCTTTTTATCCCGTGGATCTTTAGAGTCCAGGAAGGTCCCAGCCCATTGCGATACCCCCATGGCAGTTCATGACTCCGTGGCATTCTGTGGCCAGACCACGCTAACCCGTGGCACCTGTCAGACATTTAATATATAAATCATGCTTTAAATTATTGCTTTGTGTTGTTTACAAGTTAATTATATTGTCCCGTACGCATTTTCACATATTTTTTGAAAAAATGGACTTTTAACTAGATTTTCTTTATGTTTTCAACATCCAACCCCTTCGTCATGGTTCATGTCAGTTCCCGACCTGTGGCACTCTTTGGCTGAACCGCGGTACCCTGCGGACAATAGAGAAAGAGAGAGAGAGAGAGAGAGAGAGAGAGAGAGAGAGAGAGAGAGAGAG
>JAQQPU010008610.1:0-18403 GCA_029168905.1 Artemia sp. Kazakhstan ARC1039 | reverse complement strand
AGAGAGAGAGAGAGAGAGAGAGAGAGAGAGAGAGAGAGAGAGAGAGAAACACACGTATACACGTGTGTATGCATGTGTGTCTGTTTCTCTCTTTGTGTGCCTGTGTGTCTGACCGTCTGTTTGGTTGTCTGTGTATGTGTCATGCAATCAGTGAGGTCTAGTCCTGGTTAAAAAAGGGCTGTCTACATGAAAAGTTCCAAGCGGTGCCACAAACCATTCACATAGTGCCCCAGGGACGTGGTTTTTATCAAGAAAATTTCTGAAAATATCTTAGAAATGATAATATGTGCCGCAGGGTACGCCAGTTTAGCCAGAAAGTGACACAGGCCGGGAACTAACATGGACCAGCACGAAGAGGTTACATTGCGAAAAACTAAAGAAATGGAGTTAAAATTGCGTTTTTCTAATAATGTGTGAAAATGCTTAAGGGGCAATATAATAGGCTTGTAAAAAACACAAAGCAATACTTTAAAGCATGATTTATATACAAAAATCTGAAAACGTTTAAGTGATGATGACAGGTGCCACAGGGTAGCATGTGCTGGTCACAGAGTGCCACGGAGTCAGGAACTGCCATGGGGGTATCACAATGGGTTGGGACTGCCCTGAACTGTAATGATCCGTCGGATAAAAAGGGCCATGGGGCCAGAGTTTCACGGGCCACAGAGTACCATGTCCCATAAGCAGTCATGGTCCACGGATGGCAATTCATTTCTTGTTATCTCATCCAATGGCTTCACCAATTGCTTCAATGGGGTATTCCCACAGAACATTCGAATCAGGTCTTACCTTCGTAATAAATAGAGATTACAAATGGTCTTCTTACGTTATCACTTAAAAAAAATAATCGTTGACAGGTTTCACAAGTAATCATAGCACATTTACAAAAAAACATGTCATTGTCTAGGTCGCGTCAAACAATTAATAACAATGGACTTCGAAAATACGAAGTAAAACACGTTTCTCTGATTCAAATATGTGCCAAGCAATCAGGGAGGCCTATTGCTGGTTAACAAAAAGGACTGTCTCCATGAAGAGTTTAAGCACCTGTGGGCAGTAGACTAAATAAACAATAGTATTTATATCTAACCATCATCCTCATTTAAATTTACATAGCTCTGATGTAACAGCCACGTGTGCGTCAAATGCAAAACAATAGCATCTGCGTGCCAAAACTTATTTCCATTAATCGATTTCTCCTTTCCAGTAGAAATTAGTTCCCCGGAAATCAAAACCCTTGTATCGTGCCAAGTAAATTGCGTGACAAAGTCGCTTAAATTTCCAGGAGAAAGGGTTAGAGGGTGATATTCATTAGTGCATGAACGTATTGCATAGAATAATATTTCCAAGATCATAATATCATCAGTGCCTTGTCAGTTCAGTTAAATAAGGCGTCGTTCCATTGGAAATCATGGGTCTCACGTTCGATTCCTACACCGGACACAAGCGTTTGTTGTTGCCGGATTATAAAGGCTCTCTTAACGAAAACAAGTCTGGCGCAAGCGGCTTGGGGAATGCCCTTAGGAAACACCCTGAAGAAAAAAAAACATCCCAATGAAAAAAAAAATCTTAAAAAAAAATATGTCGAAGAAAACAAAATCTTGAAGAAAAAAAAAATCCCGAAGAAACTGTCTTGAAGAAAAAAAATCTTGAAGAAATACATCTCTAAAAAAAACATTAATACTGGCGTCTTGGAGAATGCACATGGGGATTTTTCCGAGCGGGCCCGTATGTTTTTAAACATTTAAATTCGCAAAAGTAAACGTTTACATCTTTTAAAGAAAACAGTTGCTTTGCCTTGACATTGTTACTTCGTTTCCAGGATTTTCTTGGCGCCATTCAGACAGCACACATAGCGTGGTGATTAGACATGGTTACTAGGGTGTGCAGCGGCCCGATCTGGTTGCTCGAGTGCTGCTGCTGGATCCAAAAAGCCACCATTACGTTTGTGTTACATATAGCCTATACACTTATAAAAAGGGAAATGTTGCTTATGATTTCTTCTTTTTTGTTTCAGCAATAAGAAAGGAGGGAAGGGATAAGCTCCCAGTTCTAAATCAATGAGATATCTAAAAAAGATTCGCTCCTCTTATGGTTTGCATTTTATTATATATTTCCCCATTCGGTTTCACTCAGCTAATGAAAATACTTTGAAGTTAAATTGTCGATTCAAATGAGTAAGCTAAAAGCTTTCCTAATATTCTACAGTATCTTGCCACATCTATAGCGTGAAAATTATCAAAATCTGCCTCTTATTGAGAGACTAAAAGCAGAAACACTATGATAAACTAGGTTAGAAGATTGCATGTTAACATGAAAGGAGTAAGAGGGAAAATTTTGTAAAGTTTAATCAAGATAGCATGTAGGCATTCTTTTGCACATTTTCTTGCAAGGTAAGTCATACAGAGCCTGGGGGAGAAAAAACTCTAGAACCTAGATATTCTGTCAAGTTTTTGATATTTCGAAATTTAGGTTTATCCTAATCAGAGTAATAAAGAAAGAGGGGAGAAACCGAGGTTCAAACCTGTACGAAGCAAATCATCTTGCGCAAAGAGTTTCACAGTTGCTTCCATATTCTCCGATATTCAACACACGATTTGCTTTTTTTTTTTTTTGGTGAATTTGCCTAAACTGATATGCACTCCTGAAGTAAATTACTGAACATATGCCCGAAGAATTTCCTTGGATAGGTATTTTTTTTTTTACTACTCTTACAAATCAACATCCCATTTTCGTTAAAATTGACCTTTCAAAGGTTACCTAAAAAATAAATTACTGCTACTAACAACTACTTATTTTTACCTAAGAAATAAACTAATACTACTAACAACTACTTATTTTAGCCAAAAAGTAAACGACTACTACTAACAACTAATTATTACATCACCAAGTCACCTAAGGTCAACAAACCTACGCACACTCTTCTTCCATCCCTATATGTTCAATGCCTCCCTCTTTACACCCTCCCAAGAAGTTCAAATTTCTTTTAAATCTTTCCTTACGGTATCCTCCCATTCGATTCGGGGACAACCTGCTTTTCGCTTGCTCCTAAATGGTTGGCCGAAAAGAATGATCGTTGGGAATTTGTCATCCTTCATCCACACACTCTGTCCTACCCCTCTTAACCTTTCTCTCATTATAGCCCTGGAAAGCGGGATATAATCATATTTTTCGCACAGCTTACTGTTTGAAATACGGTCAGTCTGACGGTTACCCAACACAATCTGTAGACGATCCTCTGAAAAACGTTTAAAAAATTTTCCTCCATCTTTCGGCGCACCAACGTTTCAGAACCATACTTGAACACTGTCGTCATTATCGCTTCCAATATTCTATTCCTGATTCGCAGACTTATTTCCCTATTCTTCCAAAATTACTCAATATCACCTATTCATCTTCACTTATAACCAGTCTTAGAGACGTAGTCCTCTTAGCATCAATTCTCAAGCCTATTCTTGCGCCCTGGCCTCTCAAAACATTCAAAAAATCATTCACTTTGTTAACATTCCCATCTAGAAAACTCTAGTCATCAGAGCAATCTAATTCTAGGAGACTTTTACTTTTCCATTTGATTCCATGGTGTTTCCATAGTCTCTGCCGTGATGCCTAGGACAAAGTCTAACAAAACAATCCTTATAAAAAGGATGTAGAACTCAACCCTGCTTTAACCTCTGATACAATACGAAATCAGCTACTTATATAATTTTCTATCTTAACCGTAGTAATGTTATTCTCGTATATAGCACTAAACACTTTATTAGAGCATTTCTAAGACTGAAAAGTATCATCATACGAAGTAATTTGCTTCATAAAAAAAAACAGCTAACGCCTCTATAATTACCACACTCACTCTTATCACCCTTCTTATAGAGGGGTTTAATTAAAGTTTTCCTAAGATCACAAAGTTCTTCCCCTTTCGAAAGTCATATTTATAATCTTCAGGAATTTATCTCTAACTTCCCAACTATCAAATAAAAAAAAAAAAAAAACTCATTTACCACACTATTAGCACCATTGGCTTTATTATTATTTTTTACTCCTTTTACTACTGTCTCTAATACTTCCTCACAAAATAAATCTTCCTTCACTTTCGAAGTATCATAAAATATTTCATTCTTTTCTATATCATTTGTCCTTCTCTTCAATGTTCTGTCCATCTCTCTTTAAAATTTTCCTTATCACTAATCGTGGGCCCGTTCATATCTTTAGTGGGACAAGTTCAGATTGACTGCTCTTTTTCAATTTTTTTTTATTTCTTTCACCTCTTGCCCTGAGAGATGTGGGGGGGGGTGTCATCCTCAAATACATAATTTTCAGACCTTTCAACTACTTTGAACAAAATGGATACCTCGAAAATGTCAATCGGATGTTTTTGGGGAACTGGTGGGTGTGGGAGGGGGTTAGTTGCCCTCCCATCGCTTTCGACTATTAAAAAGGGCACTAGCCCCTTCAATTTCCAATCGAATGAGCCCTTTTCGAAGTTTGTAAGAGAACTCCTTCGATACGAAGTGCCCTGGTCTAAACAAAAAAAAAAAATAATAACAATGAAAGTAAAAACAATACATTGTGCCCACATCGCTCTTTACTTAGGCAGCGGTACTGCGCTGAATATGATATGCCGTCTGGCTGCATCTTCCAGATCTACAGCAATTTTATCGATGACCTCCACTTCATATCTCTTTAATTAACATTTTGCTTTCCGTACTTTGCTTACATTCCTCTTATTTTCATATGATCAATAACTCAAACACTTCCGGTACAAGCCCCCCTCTCACCTCTTCTCTACTAAACTTGATACATTTTCACTAGTATTCCAAGATGTGTTTCTAACTTTCCACCCTAAGACACCATCTGCTGCTTCAAAAAGTATTTTCCTAAAATTATTCCATCCATTTTCTAAGTTGTCAAATTTGAGACTCTCTAGTTTCATTTTCAACTGTTCTTGAAAAGTTTCTCTCAAATTTTCATCTTGGAATCTAATAGTAACATAAAGGCCCTGAAGGTAGTAACCATTCTTAAATTTTTGCTTTAGATTAAACCTAGACACAACTAGATGGTGATCTTATTTTTAACTTCAATAAACAGCCCTCCTATATATCCTAGCATATTGAATCGATCCAGTCAGACTTCGGTTTACAAGAACATATTCACTAAGGTTGGTCGTCTTACCATCATGTGATTACCATATTAACTTGTGGGCCCTTTTTTGGCCAAATACTGTATTGGTTATAACTAGACTGTTATACTTACAAATTTCAGCAGTCTATAACCGTTACTATTTTCTTTTCCTGTGCATAATTTACATAGGCTAGGATACCACCTATCCCTTTTTCTACCGATTGGGGCATAAAAATCTCCTAATAAATATACCATATTTCTACCTCGGATCCGATGCATTTGTTCCTGCAGCTGTAAGTAAAATTCATCTGAGTCACTACTATCTCCATCAGTCGGTTCTAGAGGAGTTTTTACCACTACGACTGATACCTAACATCATTTAGTCTTAAAATGAGCGACTAGCATTATATTATTAATGTTACAATCCTAACCCCAACCATCTTCCGCCTGCCTCGGGTTGTTTCTGAACCTATCCCCATCTTTTCTCCCATTCACCTCCACATATGAAAAAAAAAACCTTTGTCACTGCTTTTCCTTTTTTTATTATTTGGTGCTGGGGCTGTCCAAGTTTTGTATTTCTTTGCTTGATTTTTTTTTCTCCCTTCTTTTTTTTTTATATTCAACCAGTTAGTTTAAGGGGCCAACAAATGTCTCCGATCCTTCTAAAAGTTTTGGCACTTCTAGCTCCAGTGAAATTTAGAATCTAATTATGGTGAGGTAGTGATGTAAATTAAGAAAACTGTATATTTACCCAGACTACCAAAATAGCACATCTATAATATACCGGAAATAGCTGGGGGGGGGGGGGCCCAAAATAAAATTTTCAGAGTTTTGGGTGAGCGCATGGAGACTTCAAGTAAATAATATTTAAGCAAAGTGATAAGGGTTCTAGAACACTTTTTCTCCTAAATCTTGTTTCGGCCAAAAAAGACCAACAATTTCTTCTTAATATTGTCGAACTTAAATCTCTAGGCTATTAAAATTTTTTTCGCCTAAAAATGGGTCAAGAGCTTCTTTCCGATCTTCTAGGACTTGTAATAATCTCCCTTATCTATTTTATTTGACTTTGAATACTTTTGATCATTCCAGACCAAAAGACCAAAAGTATCGGAATGCACAAAAATGGGGGTTTACATTTCGTCTTTCCAATCGGCTTGAAAACAGTTTTTAATAGATCCCTGGCGAGGAGCAGAAAACAAATTTGGAACTAACTTAGTTTCTTAATAGGTTCATGGCACACGAAACTGGGTCCAATAATGTTTCTGTCTCAAATAGGCTTGTAACTTACAGTGCATATAAACAGGGCTAGGCAGACTATACTTGAACTGCCTTAAACTTGTTGGGCATGTAGACAAAAACAAGTGGTCCTCAAAGAAAGACAAAAGCTAAAAAACGAATTTTTACATTTATTCGTGGGCCCAAAATGGGCCAACATTTGTTCTGTATTCAAATGGCCAGGGCATTAGCCCTGTTGAAGACTAAAAATTATGCATGTTTTCAATTCAAGTAAATAATAATCCCACTTCCCTTAGATTCGAAATTTTAAAGGAGAAAAATTGTGTCCAGCGTGGCGGAAACTGTGCCAAGGTTAACGGAACTGTGCGGCACATGTGGAGATGTACACCAGATGGTGGAAATTGGGTGCCCCTTCATCTGATCTCTAGAAATGTTTAAAAGGCAATAGCCCTACTCCTGTTTGTGGTAATTTTTGTTTGTTCGAAACTTGACTAGATTATTCATTAAAATTTTATTCGTTATGGGTTTCATCTAATCTTCATTGATAGTAATCTCTGCTCGTTTTAAGTTGGAATTAATATAGCTCTTAATTTTTGTTCGTCTTAGGCTTCAGGATGGATCTTTTCTTTTCTCTAGAAACTCTTTTTTGGATAAGTTTTGTCTGAATTAATCAGCATGAAAAGCAGATCCGTTTGATGCATATATATATATATATTATTTTTTAAATTCATTGATTCTAACGGCTACTCGTTACAGTGGTTACTTTTATATAGTAGTTACACCCCCTTCCCTAAACCGACTGCTGACTCGAGGTGGCAGCCAAGGGCTAGCTAAGCCTGGAAATTTCCATGGTGGAGGTTGAGCTCCAGGTAATGAGCCCGACCCCTTGTCCCTAGACAGCACAACAAATCTGTTAGCTCCAAACGGTGAAAATCTGTCAACATCTCTGAGCTCCGTGCCGAGCAAGGTGACGGCCAACACGCTTAGGGTGGCCGCAAGCTTGCGGACCTTGTGGTGTACCTAATATATAAGAAACGTCCAGCAATGATAATGATGATCAATGTAATACAGGGTGAAAGTTTGGCTACGGCGTCCTCGGTTTTATACGATGCGACAAGAACTGTGTCCTCGTCGAGAAGTGGACTAGCCACCATCCTATCAATAAGACATCGACTGTTGAGACCTTTGCTCGATCAAATGTTCACTAACAGAAGCTTTTGCATCTGAAGACTTTCATCTTTATAACCTTGATATTCTGTGTGTTTCTGAGACAAGACTGAATAGACTGAGACAAGACTTGACCCTAGAATCCCCGTCTGCGAAGAAGGTCATATTTCATAACCCGGAACCATCAAATGGAACCAGCAGAGCAGGAGCAGGTATTAGGTTGTCCACCAAAGCGGCCAATGGGCTGCTCGAACATAAGTCTGTGTCCAAGAGAATCGCAAGTGCAAGACTTAAAGGTCCCAAGAACAATCTGACTGTCCTTAGCGTGTGCGCCCCAATAAGAGATGCCACTGAACTGCAAAAAGACCAGTTTTAGAGTAACTTTCAGACGGTCATTGATAAGATCCCCCGAGAAGATAGCCTCCTAATTAGAAGTGACTTCAATGCTAAGTTCGGCGGAAAGCTAAATAACTCGGAACCAGCGATCGTCAATCATAGCCTTGCAGACAGGTGCATAAATGGAAACCACCTTTTGTTGTTCGCAATGCAGAACAATCTCGCTGAGGCTAACACCTGGTTTAAACGCAAGCCGTGTCATACGTATACATGGGAATCCTGCGATGAAAGAGTAAAGGCGAATACAGATTATCTGCTCTATCTCGACGATAGAAAACCATGGTGTTGGACTTGAAAGTGCACAGAGGCGCTAAGTCCAGATAGAAAAATAGATATGACCACTTCTCGCTGAAGACAAGGCTAAGGTGCAGACATAGTACAGAGAAGCCTACTATTACAAACCAGAAAATCGACGTATCGCAGCTGAAAGTAGACAAGTATCGCGGAGCATTTGTCCTTGAACTCTTGAACCGCTTCGCTGCCCTTCAAGATGACTCCGAGGAGTCAAACACTACTGGTCAGCACCTCAACTGCCCCGTGACAAAGATTGAGAAGAAAAGGACCAATCAATGAAGCAGCCACAAGCATACTTGGGTTTGTCAAGCGGAAACCCAAGAAATGGATCTCAGAAAAAACACTCAAACTCTCTGCCAAGAAAAAAGAGGTGACCAACAAGACGTCCCCTACATACAAAGTACTGTAATCTAAATGTCACAAATTGGTAAGAGTTGACAAATAAGCCTACTGGTCTAATGTTGCCAACGATATGGAAAGAGCCAATGATTACATCCCCAATAAGTGGAAAACTTCAGTAATTGTCCTTATCTTCAACAAAGGAGACTGAATGGATTGTAAAATCTATCAAGGGATATTTCTTATCTATAGTGCTGCCAAACTATTCACAATCATACTTTTGAACAGATTTAGAGACATCAGAAACAGTCGAGCGCGACCAAACCAATTCAGGTCGGGCATGGGCTGCTGTGGCCAGATCTTTAGTCTGCGACGGATGCTTGAGCACCGGTTTAAACACCAGCAGCAAACAATCCAATCTTGATAGACTTCATCACTGCCTTTGATTCGATCCATCGTGATGTAATATGAGAAGGAATGAGAGAGGATGGTGTACCTGAGAAGATAATCAGTCTGCTCAAGGCATACTATGCTGGAACAAGCGCCCGAGTTAGAGTTGGTACCGAGCTTTCAAATCTGGTTCTAGTCGAGGAGGGTGTAAGTCAAGGATGTATCCTCTCACAAACTTTGTTCAACCTCGTCATCGGTTGGATCCTCAAGGTTCGGGACACGTGCAAAGCTGTTAAGTCCGTTCTAGGCCAACCCGACGGACAGTAAGTCCGTCCTTCTCCGTCACGGATCTTGACTATGCTGACGACGGGACATGCCTGCTGAATCTATTGCAACAGCCCAGGCTATGATCAACGATTTTGCAGACAAGGCACTCCCGACTAGCCTTCAAATAAGTCTATCAAAAACAAAAACCATGCTAACGGCTGGGATAGATGAAACCCCTTTGACCCTAAAGAGTAGTCAGATCAAAAACGTCCAGTCGTTCAAATACCTCGGCTAAACGGTAAAACCTGATGTTAAATCTTCAGAAGAGATCCGGATCCGCATATCATCAGCCTAGAACGTCTTCCTTCAACTATGGAAAACTCTCTGGAAGCGAGGCGAAATGCCGACATGGACAAAGCTCCAAGCGTATGAAGCTATGGTTCTCTCTGTTCTCCTCTATGGATGTGAAACGTGGTCACTGAAAGCAGCCAAAGCTTTGATCTTGAATACATTCAACCACAAATGCCTGCGTTATATCCTGGGCATCCGTCTCTCAGACACGAGTCAAATGTCTACCACTACCGACATAAGAGAAAACAACAGGAGGCCAAAATAAGACGTGGCTCACGACAAGGAAGTTTTGTCGGGAGCCAATCGGAGGGTTCAAAAAAATACGGCCGGAGTTGGGATCGTCCGGTGCTGGAGATCGTAGAGCATGCCACCCTAGAGCAAAACCACCAAAAGGGACGTGTCGTCATCTGCTGGGCGCCACGATGCGGCTTGAACGAGCAACAAGTACAAGTAAGTAAGTAAGCACTCTTTATATACAGTCCGTTACCGCAAAACGTTCGATAATGCTCATTCTTTCATGGGATCTTATAACGCAACAGACACCTTTTAATCAACCTCTTGTATAGCTCAGTCGCTGGTGAAAAACAAAGATGTCAGATTTATTATAGCACCAATTGATAGAACAACTGTGGCCTCTCAAAACATGTCGTTGAAATCTAGAGGCCTGAAAATACATTCACTGATGTGAAATATGTGCTGAACATATAGCACTATATGCAATATCTCTCGATATATTTTTGATACTTATGTGATTTGTTTTTTCTAATCAAGAGGGGTATTTCTCTTTTCTCATAACAAATTGTATATCATAGTGTTTATTAACGAGAGATATCTCTTAACAATCTAATAAAGGAAGTGTTCTAGCTGAGCTGTGCTTTGAGAGCTGTTAAAATATAAAATTACTTTCATTTTTAATCACTTGCATAATCACAATGGTTATTCAAAAGCGATAAGATCTGTATATTTTTTATCAATTTTTTAGTCTGTTATTTTTCAGACTGGATAATAACACATTACTGAAGATGGTACCCATCATAATCGACGATTTGCAAAAAAAAGATCCATTATGAAATTTTATAATTTTAGCAGAAGAAAAAAAACGGCTAGTCATTCATTAAATGAGTGACTGAACGATACGTTAATGGTAGTTTCAAGTAGTTGTTCATCCTTTCTTCCCCCGAGGGTCCTTGACGACGGCGCCCAGTTGATTAATCCAAATGCGAAACTACAGTGCAACGGCCACTTAAGATCCATTATTTTCAAATCCGCTTGTCGTGTGTTCTGAGCTTTTTTGTGCCCCAAATGAAGTTTCTTATTTCTGCAATCAATCAACAAACAAATGGTATGCCAGTTTCACTGTGAAAAGGAATAGCACTCTATGAATAATTTCTTTAACCAAGCACGCAATGATATCATTATAATTGCTTTCAAATAGAAGTCTCCCTGTTCTCAACGAGGCGTTACATGAAATTGTTCCTGAAATATTCTCAAGACTTTCTCAGTTTCCACATAGTGAAGTGTAGCTACAATATTGACATAAATCTTAGACTGACAAACATACTTAAACGGCACGTAGGATTGGAGACATCCTTCAGGGCCTATGCCCCCTTAAAATCTCAACGTTTCTTCTGACCCTTTACATATAGGCCTACTGCTACTACTGCTACTAAATACTCGCTGCATCACCAAACCGCCTGAAGCCAAAAAAGCTACATACGCCCCTCCTCCATCTCAATCTATTCAAAGCTTCTATCTTTACACTATCCCAAGAAGTTTCAGTATCCTTTGAATCTTTCCTTGTGACATCCTCCCCTCCCCCGTTCGAGAACTTTACATATAATCCCCTCTTTTGCAGTGTTGAGATTTCCCCCTCGGAAATCTCAACACTGTATGAATCTCAACACAACACTGCAGCACTGCGTTGCCCCCTGCGAAATAAATTCTGGCACAGACGCTTGACACATTTGATATTTTATTCGAGCCGTTCAGATGCCTAAAATGATTGCCTACGCCGTCTACTTTTTAAGTTTTAGCGCTAAAGCACTATATTAATTCTAAACTTCATGGGTTCACAAGGTTCTTCAATGAAAAAAAGTATTGATGCATAAAAAAATGAGAAAAGAAAGAAGAAGGAAAATATTGAAAAAAAGGCGAATCACTTGAAACGATTCCTGAATTTGATTTCGATATCATATTAAAATTTAATAAAGATACCACTTGAGATTATTAATAGAAATTTGGAAGAACCAAATATTTTGTTGGCTTTCACAACTCGGCTATAAGATCATTTGATATTTTTTTTTTCATCTTAAACTTACTAGTAGCTTTTATATAAGTTTCCTTAAGTTTAGTCTTACGCATCAAAAGCTACTAGCCTGAGGAAATTTGTCTGATCCTCAAAAAAGGGGGAAAGACCCTCTTATAATTTTAATGAAAATCACACCATAAGATTCGGCGTATCAAAGAATCCTACTAAAGAGGTTTCAAGCTCATATCTGCAAAAACGTGGAATTTTGTAATTTTTCCAAGAAGAAAGATCTTGGATGCGGGTTTATTTTTTATTTTTTTTTTTGTTCTTGCGTTTTCCAGGGGTGATCATATCGACCCAGTGGGCCTAGAACGTCGGGAGAGGGCTCATTCAAACGAAAATGAAATGTTCTATTGACCTTTTAAAGTGACCAAAAAATTGGAGGGTAACTAGGCCCCCTCACACGCCACTTCTTTCCCAAAATCGGCAGATCAAAATTTTGAGATAGCTTTTTTGTTCAGCACAGTTGAAAGACCCAATAACTCTGTCTTTGGAGATAAAATGACCCCCTACAGCCCCTGGGGAAATGTTTTTAAGCTATAAAATTTGCCCATTATTTTATTTGTTACCGAGAAGCATGCATATATTTTTTGGGTGGGGAGGGAGGACGAATTTTCTGCTGTGAGGATTTTGTACGGGGAGAATTTTCCCTGAAGAGGGAAGTTTCCAAGGGTAAACTTTTCAGGGGACATTTTACCCTGGGCGAATTTGCCAGAATTTCTATACCAATTTTCTTTATCCTCCTGGGACCTGGTGTCCACGTCTGTGGACACCCCCATAAAATATTTTTTGTGCAAAGGCCTCGCCATCTAGCAAAGATTTCGTTGTTTCAACATGCTTTTTGGACCTGGAAAGTCATCTACGATTTTTTTCAGAAAGTTTCTGCGACTTTTAGTGGTGTTTTTAAAAACTAGAAAAGGCTAAAATAAGGAGATGAAAAAAAGCAAAGGTAAAAAAAAAGAAAAAAAAAGAAAGTGGTGAGAACGAGTTCTGAGAAAAATCAGGTGTACTCTCTTGATTGTAGACAGTGCTTAGATAGTTTTAAAAGCAGTTAGTTCGATAAGTGCCATCTTTTGGAACTTGGAAAACCTCCATGTCCACGTCTGTGGACAGGCGGTTCCAATCGAGTAAAAAGCTAGGGTTGATTTTTTGTAGTTCAAATCTGGATTCTAATGGGGATAGCAGACGTTAATGATTGTTTTATTTACTAAATTGGCAACAACCTAGCCGTCACTCACCCATAGGAAATCACCACCCCTGTAAAGTGTCCCCACCCACCCCCATTCTGTCTCCCTTTTCTTCCTTACTTTATAAAAAACTTTTATTCCCTTTTTTGCAAATAAAATCAACCAAAATCACAACCCGTAAGTCTGCTAAAAATTAAACGATTTTGTATATATTATTTTTTCATTGTTGAATATTTGGTTATTTTATTTGTTACCCTTTTTATCTTTTTATATTATGACCTTTAAAATATTTTATAGTTATGACCTATATTTATGACTTTTGTATTTTGTATTTTCTGGCTGTTACCTGTCGTGTTTTCGTTACAGTGGTAACTCTGTGTTGTTATTGTATTATTTTGTTATTGTATTTTTTTTTTACTAAGAAATGCAAATTTGGTCCACTAGGGTTTGTGATAGTTATTTTGCCAATCACTATCTATCTATCTATCTAGCTATTAGTTTCAAGCTTACTAAACCTGTTCCTTTATTGTAGTTTCCCTTGATGACGCCCTTGGAATGCTCGATGAGAGTGACCTGGACATCACTGATTTAGATGATGATGAGGAATGGATAAAAAACCACTCCTTGTCGTCTTCAGACTCTGACGGTGAACCAGCTGTTGCAGCCATTCTGTCATCAAGCAGTTATGCTGTTCTTCCAAATGTTGAAAGTGAAGAATCTGATGACAACGCACCCTTAGCAACCCGTGCCAAACGCTTGAAGGCTGACAAAGTAGCAGCAACCTTGTCCTGGAGGAAGTCTAGGCGGTTCGATAATAATCGTGGCCCGGACGTGGTCCCCGCTCATTTCCAGGACCACGACGATTGGAGTACAGAACAATTCTTTTTGCAATATTACCCGGAGAGCTTCTTCGAACGTATAGCTTTTTGCATGAACTACAACTATCAGTTGGCCCACCACAAAAGCTTGAATGTAACTCAAGGCGAGCTGAAAATTTTTGTTGGCATTGTCATCCTGATGGGGAACCTCAAGTTTCCTTGGATCCGCATGTACTGGTCTGGGAAGTTTAGGGTGGAAGCCATATCACAAAAGATGACTCGAGACAGATTCTTCATAATCCGGTCGAACCTGAAGTTCGTTGTTGATTCAGAAATCTCAGACGAAAAAAAAAAAAACCAAAAATAGGCTTTGGAAGGTGCAGCCGATCCTTGACAACTTCAGGAATATCTGTCTCCAGTTGTCACGGGACAGGAACTGTTCAATTGACGAACAGATGATACCCTTCCAGGGTATGTCGACTCTCAAGCAATATGTCCCTAACAAGCCCAATCCGGTTGGATTAAAGAATTTTGTCCTTGCCAGCTCCTCAGGGCTGATACTTGATTTCCAAATCTAACAGGGAGTCACCACCCTGGGAGAACAGCTGGTAGCACATGGCTTGTCAGCTGGGATCGTACTGCGCTTGTCTGAGACCCTACCAGAAGGTACATACCTCTATTTTGACCGATTCTTCTCGTCTGTTAAGCTCCTCGACATGCTGGCTGAAAGAAAAATAAATGCGACCGGAACTATCATGAAGAACCGTTTGGGTGCCAACGGTCCAACGCTTTTTACCGAAACAGAAATGAAAAGAAAGGGCAGAGGAACCTCTGTCATGTCTGTGCGCTCAGATAGAAAAGTAGCCGTGACCCAGTGGTATGATAACAAAGTGGTTCTCCTGTCTTCAAACTGCAAAGGTATAGAAGAGGAGACAGAGGTCAAACGGTATGACAAGCGCCAGGGGTCTTACGTGCAGGTCAAATGTCCACAAGTAGTCTCCGACTACAACACTTACATGGGTGGGGTCGACCTTGTGGACCGCATGGTCAGCTATTACCGATTTGAGACGCGTACTAAAAAATGGACTGTGCGTTTGTTTCATCATTTTGTGGATGCCGCACTAGCCAATGCATTTCATGAGCTGAAGGGCCATGGCCCAGAAGTTTCTGGTGACCTCAAACAGCTCATTGATCTTCGTTTCAACGTGGCCGAGTTTTTGCTCAATTCTGGAAGCTCGGAGTCACGAGGTCAAGAAAATAGCAACGAAGAGCCATTGGGTGAAACTCAACACCGTGTTTTGAGTGTGAAAAAGAGGCCAATCCCTCCACCATATGCCAGAGCTGCACTGCATCTACAGAATTTTGCGACTTGGCGAATGCAGCCCGGTGCAGAAGGCCTGGATGCTGCAAAAGGTCAAGATGGATGTGCTCGCAGTGTAAAATCATTCTCTGCTTGACACGAGACAACAACTGCTTCAAGAAATTTCATGAAGAGTAATGTTTTGTTTTCAACGTTTTGACAAATCTCTTTTAATAGACGAAACAGATTTTTACTATACTCTTAGCTCGATAGGGACCCAATGTCCACACCTGTGGACATCCTCCAGAGGGAGGGAGGGGGGTTCAACTTTTTTTTTTAGTTGATCAATGGTCAAAATGATTTTTTTTTAAGTAAACTACAAAGAAATGAACATAATCAGAAAAGTATTTCTATGGTCAGGTCTCAGGAGGTTATATGGCTTTCTTTCTCTTCACCGATTCAATTTTACGCGTGGAGATGGTAAAGTTAATTGTCCGGGTTAAATTTTCGCCAGGATTGCATTGTCCAGAGGATATTTCTGTGGGGAGGGGTATTTTTCCGTAGAGGTGGAGCCAGGTGTCCTGGCGTTATTTAAAAAACGATCAGAAATTAAATAAAAAAACAAGTTTTTCAACTGAGAGTAAGGAGCAACATTAAAACTTAAAACGAATAGAAAACCCCCTCCTCAACTTAAACAAATAGCATTATGCCCTCCTCAACACCTCGCTCTTAACGCTAAAGTTTAAATTCTATCCCAATTCTTTAAAAATGACTCCTGAAACACAAATCGGGGGCGTCCAAATCGGGGGCGATACTCAAGAAAAACACTTGCATCAATTTATCGTTCAGTGTGCCAGCCTCATTATATTTACCTCACTGGTGCGTATGATCTACTTGCTGAGAGTGATATAGATCAAATTAATAAGTGGTATTTTAGATATGCAAAGTTTCTACTGTTTATTCCTAAGCGGCACCGAAATACCCGTCTTGAAAAGTTTGAAATTATGAATCCAGTCAAAGAGTGGTCGAGAACCCGTGAGGTCTGAGATAAAAGCGATACTGAATAGACTACTTTTTTCTACAACGTTTTTAAGTGTTTCTTTTTATTTGTGTTTTTTTCCTTGCTCCACTATAATCCTTTTTAGATGGTCGGTAAATAAATCATTATTATTATTACATATAAATACATATAATTTTTTTTTTTACAAAAATTTCGTTAGTATTATGTAGCCCGAAAATTTAGATACTGCGTTTTTTATGACAAATTTCGTACATAACCGCTAAAAACTCCAAGAATAAATAATTGCAATTCCCCAGATCTTATTTTCTGTCCATATTACATAAAAGGTTATTTGTTTTTCCATATTTTTTTCCAAGAAATCTCGACACATAACGCCTAGAGTTTCCCAGATTTAGGAAAACAATGGGGTCTTGTTTGTAAAAGGCTGAAATTGATTGACATAAGAGTATCAACTCTCATGAGTGGATTATTGGGGATAAAATGCGTCTGGTTCTTCTTCGAATTTCCGTGTATTCCTAGATGATATATTTTTGAGAGTGGCTATTCACCTTGTTTATATTGAACAGATTTAACCATAAGTCACGGCTTAGACGAATAGAAACGAATAAGATCTCATTTGGAGAAGTGCAAAAGAGCTTCTTTGGCCAAGGTTTATTGAAACGGACCGTACATATATCGAAGTCACCAGGTCAAAGTTACTAAGCAACATTCTTAACATAATTTTCAAGTAAAAAAAAAATACATGCACTTCAAGAGGACTCGAATCCACAAATGCTTTCTTCGAAAGAATTTAAAGGAGAACGTGTTCCGTCTCTATTGCTTGCGAACTATCCGCAAGTAATAGTTATTTGTGCAGAAACCCCTACAAGTATAAAAACAAAAGAACTCGTAAAGTAGATAAAGGTCTATGATTAAAAAAAAAAAAAAAAAAAACAAGTTTTTCCGACTAAAAGTAAGGAGCAGCATTAAAACTCAAAACAAACAGATACTATTACGTATATGAGGGGTGCTACCCCCTCCTCGATGACTCCCTCTTCGCGCTTAAGTTTTTTTGTACTTTAAAAATAGCTTTTAAATTGTTCTAATTAAACAACCCTTGTGCTTCAGGAGTCGTTCTTAAAGAATTGGGACAAAATTCAAACTTTAACATAAAGAGCGAGCTATTGAGGAGGGGAAACCCCCTCATATACGTAATAAGTCTCATTGGTTTTGACTTTTAATGTTCTTCCTTACTTTCAGTTGAAAAACTTTGTTTTCTAAATTTAATTTCTGACGTTTTTTTAGTAATGTCTGGAAATCTGGCCCAGTCTTCACGGAAAAATCCCCCCTCCCAACGGGGAGATCCTTTAGGCAATTCAATCCCCTTTAAAATTTACCCTTATCATCCCCGAGTTTAAAATTGAGAAAGCAAAGAGAAAGTAAGATAAACAAAAATAATTTCGTATAGGAATCCTGGCAAATTCACCCAGTGTAAAATTTCCCCTAAGTACGCCCCCAGAAACTTCCCTCCCCATGGAAAATTACCCCTGTTATCTTTTATTATCTTTTCATTATCTTTTATTATTAATATTAATTATCTTTTCAGCAGATAATTAATCCACCTCCCCCCCCCACCACCCAAAAAATTTATGCATACTTCGCAATAACAAATACTATACATAAATAATGGACAAATTCTATAACCCCAGGGGCTGTGGGGGGTCATGCCATCTTCAAAGGCATAGTAATTGGGCCTTTAAACTATTCTGAACAAAATAGCTATTTCAAAATTTTGATGGGAAATGGGGCATTGGAGGGAGCCTAGTTATCCTCCAATCTTTTTGGTCACTTAAAAAGAACACTAGAGCTTCTAATTTCCGTTCGAATGAACCCTCTCCCGATATTCTTGGACCACTGTGTCGAGACAATCACCCGTAAGAAAAAACAACATCAAAACAAAAAAATAAAAAAATAAAAAAAACAGAACTCGTCACGTAAGTAAAAAAAATATTTCTTTGTGCGTCCTCTGATAAGCTGAATCTGATAGCGTGATTTTAAGTTTTGGGTACTATTCAGCCGCCTTGTTCATTACTTACAGTTCATTGCCACAAACTGTTTGAAAATAAAATTATAAAAATATACAGGTACAAAAAACAGGTATAACATACATGTATCTTAATGGACTGATCCCATTTCAGCATGTATTGAGTCATTATATATATATATATATAT
>JAQQPU010008609.1:0-29130 GCA_029168905.1 Artemia sp. Kazakhstan ARC1039 | reverse complement strand
TATATATATTATGTATTTATATATGTGTAAATATACACTCCAGCTTTTAAGGAGAAAGATCAGTAAATCATTCTTGGATTCTGCCTAAAGCCTCAAAAAATCCTTTCGTATGCCCAAATATTTGTGTTGTGGAAATATTCGAACCTCAAATAAAACATTTAGACTAAGTATCAATACTGGCTGCTATGGGAAGGGGTAGTTCTCTCTCCGACATTTCCCACCCAAACTATTACCAATGATTGCTTATTTTTTTAGTTTTTCGCCCAACAACAACAATCATAAAAATTGCAAACCTGCGCTTGCAGAACACAGAAGTCTTTTTGTTTATATGTGTGTGTGTAACACAACCTCATCTTAGGGATAAAGTAAAGACAAAAAAGTACAAAATTTATGTAAACTACCCGCCCTTGCAAATAAACATTATTTTTCCATGAATAACATTAAAGAGTTTTTATGAAAATATACAATTGTTTGAATAATGGTCACATATATCTATTTGATCTGGGGCTAAACCATAAATTTTCCTGTGTACGGCGTTAAGTTATTTTGGCATGGCTTTTGAGTATTTTCTATGGGTTTATGACACTAAAAAAGGTAGAAAAAAATATTAAAAGCCACAGGAATTGTGGAACTATGCAGCTCAAAATAGTACATCCTGAAACTGAGTTCAATGAACTAAGCCCTCCTCCTCAAGCAACTGAGATGTGACACCCTGGATTGATTCAACCAAACAGCATCAACACTATCGATCATTATTGGGTAGAAAGAGCGGAGAATATCTGTCTTTAGAAGCAGTAAATGCTGCTTTGAAAAATAAACAAACCTGTGCCTCACATGTACACAATTGCCACGAAACAGATTTTCACATAGTGTTGCAAAGTTTTGCATTTCCCATCAGTTTAGCTCGATTGCAGCAGTAAAACAAGATTAATGGTCAGGTCAAGCCTTAATCATAAATAAGGGTTTTCGAGACGCAGTCTGCTGGAGTTCCACCAAGGGTATTAAGAAGACAGTTATTATTCTAACCACATGCCATTACGTCAGGCAGCTATTTACGATACTCTGTCATAAATAGGTGACACATGGATTAGACTCATTTTATTTGTTCTCACGCGTCTTCAGCTCATCTTGACACTAAAAAGGGGTAAGCGCTTCTTCTGCTTAAAAATAAAAACAAATGGAAAATTTATAACAATAATGAATGAAGATAATTTCCAGAGTTGGGCTGGTCAAGTTAAACTGTCACAGTTCAAATCTATACTATAGGTTATAAATTTACAACGGTTATTTTTCTCCCTCAAAAGTAAAAGACTAATTATAAATACTTGGTAAACAAGACTTGGCCGTTTTTTCTCAAAAGTATTTCGCAAAATGGAGCAGAAAATAACATACGTATTTACTGGGTTGAATCAACAATTTCACACGACTAAGGTTATCATGATGATTTTGAAAGGGGGGGGGGTGGCTTCCTGAGAAATGGTGTACATCTCGAAATGTCTAGTGTGCCGCACGGTTTTGCCGCGCTTGACACGCGCCACCTGGTGGACATGATTCCTGAGAGGGAGTGGCCCATCCGATGATTTATAGATTTTGATAATTGTTTAGTTTATAATGTTTATAATTTTAATAATTGGCCTAAACATAAATAGACACTTCAATGATATTGGTCATAAACCTGGTTTGATTTGAAAAAATTAGCATCTTTATTACTTATATAAACTACGAACTACAAAAAAAATATCCAAAATGGCCGCAATTTGCCGGAATAAACCGACGAAGTCTGTTAGGCCATTCGTTGATCGCTATACGGACGAGCCTGAGAATATTTTCCCGATTTTTGTAATAGGGGAAACACTCCTAAAATTGAATAAATTTTGATGAAAATCACACCATCAGATTCAGCGTACCAGAGAACCCTACTCTAGTAGTTTCTATGTCCTATAGACAAAAATGGAGAATTTGCTATATTTGCCTGAAGACAGATCACGGATGCGTGTTTATTTGTTTGTTGTTTTTGTTTTCTTTTATTAGTTTTTTCCCAGGGTTGATCGTATTGAAAAAATGGTTCTAAAAGATCGTGAGAGGGCGCATTCGAACGGAAATTAAAAGTTCTAGTTCCCTTTTTAAGTGACAAAAAAAATTTTTGGGCCCTCCCGTGCATATTTATTAAACATTTAGACTTGTATCAATATTTATAGTAGGACTAGGTACAAAAAAAATTCCATCGGCCATATATTTATATAGAGAACGATATTTTTGAAATCAGTAACATCGTTTCTTTTGATGTTTCAGTATTTAGTTCCCTTTTTTATAACAGTGTTTCGCAGAAAGAAAGATGCGTCAGCACACAATGTCGGACAAGTGCCAGCAATCAAAGGGATTCTACGAAAAATATTTACCAAGAATTAACCAAAGTATTTGCTACTGTCTATTTTCAACCACAAAATTATACACTAGACGTAAAAAAAACTAAAACAAAGGGGTGTCAAATAGTAGGAGGAGGCAAGTCAAAGATAGTCTCCATTTTTCCCCCTGATTTTTAAAATACCTTTTTTGGCCTTTTCTTGAAAATACCTATTTTTTTTTATTGAAAAATTTAGAAGAAACACAAACCAAAATATTTTATATTTTTTGCTAGAAGAAAGATCACGGATGCGTGTTTATTTGTTTTGTTTGTTTTTTTCTCAGGGGTGATCGTACCGACCCAGTGATCCTAGAATATCGTGAGAGGGTTCATTCAAACTGAAATTAAAAGTTCTAGTGATCTTTTTAAATGACCAAAAAGATTGGCTGGCAACTAGACCCCCTAAGTAGTGGGGACCCTTTACTTCCGAATGGAGCTCCATATTTGTGAGACTATTGGAGTAATGCCGGAACTACAAGAGAAATTGACCCAATTTACAGATCGGCTTCAAAATTCTGTTGATTGACATATTACAGATTACTGACAGATTGAGTCAGTGTCACGTTATCTTAACCCTTTCATATATGAATTTTTATTTATCCTTTTCAAATATCAGTATGAGTATGATTGACAAGGTGAATTCATTAAGAGTTAAATGAAAAAATATTTATTTGGGTTGGATGAAATCGATTTTACATTTTTATAGGAAATCTATATTAAGTGATTTTAACGCGGGAATTTTAAATTTATAAATATGGTCACTATAATACACAAAAACAAAGTGAGGAGCATAGCTAATATAAAATATTCTTTAGTATTGGAGTACGCATAGAGTTGAAACTAATAAAATCGTAGGCGCCGAGAAAAAAATTATAATATAGAAATCCAGAACAATCCTTAGAAATCAAGTAGTGATGGGCTTATAAATCCAAATGACAATAATATGAATATATTTTTTTATTTGGATCGAATGAAAACAGTAAAGGGATTGAAATTTTAATCGCTTACCAACTAAGGATAAATCTGCTGGAATGGTGACTCCCTAAGAGATACATTTTTTTTAGGTAGGGATGTCTTGACAATAATTATTTAAATTTCCAAAGAGAATGAAATCTGAGGGAATGTATACTGTCAGCCAATATCTTTTGAAAAGGATTACATAATATTGGGAATATGCATAAAGTCGAAATTAATTGAGTCGTATAAATTTTAGTCAATGATACGACAGCCCTGGACATCAAGGACCCCAACCACCAAGGACCCCAATCTTCGAGGACCCCATTCATCAAGGACTCCAACCACCAAGGACGCCAACCTTCAAGGGCCACAATACCCCCTCCCCCCAGCTTATGGGCCCCTCCAACCATTATTTATACTTGTTTTTGAAGTTGAATTTTTTAAATTTTTATTTTTAATTTATTTTTTGTTCTTTTTTAATATAAAATTTTTTCAGCTTTTTTTACTGGTCTTAGAATGACATGAAATAAGGTTAACACAAAAAAAAATCACATTTAATATTCACAAAATACAAAATGAGAATGACATAGATATATTAGTTGTGATTTTTACTATTAGAAAAATAATGTTTGTAGTAATACTTTTTTTTGGACTGAATTTTTTTTGGACAGAAATTTTTTAACTTTAATTATCTTTTATTTATGCGACTGTACCAATGGTACTCTATGGCCGCTTGCCGACACCACGCGGATGTCCCAGGGGTACTCTATGGCTGGTTATCGACACGACCTAGTTTATTGTATAGTTTTGATCAGTATTTTTCGTACATTGGAAGGATAAACACTTGCATCATATTCTTTAAAGAAAAGTGAAAATGAATTATTCGAAGAAAGTGTGTACACATGATAAATTCATCGTGGCGTTGAATGCTGACAAAGACAAATATTTGAACTACCAAACAAGTAGTAGTAGTAATATTATTGGAAACGTGTGCGTGCGTTGTCAAAACAGGGAGGGATTAGATTTCTTTGGAGTACCGAAAAAATTCAACTCTTATAATGGTGGATGTGCGAGAGTATCATTTTCAGAGACGATGTAATATGTTTTTATATGAATGCTCAACATTTCCTTATTTCATTAAAAATATTTTATACATTACTTTGTTATGACATCATTAGTTTTAGGGTAGGCGAGCACGTCAAACGTTTAGAATGTCTATTAAAAAGTAAGAGATGTAAGAAAAGTAATTTTCAGAGACATAGATACTACTAGCAGACTCAAAAGTCTATTAATTGATGACTGAGTATCAAAAATTAATAAAAAAAAGTGCTTTTGAATAGAACAAATTCAACTCCAAAGGTATTTCTTAGCATCAAAAGGATTTTACAACATTTCACAGAATCAAGAAACAATTCAACTATTTCAGAATTTATGCTTTTGCAGTTTGCTTGTAACTAAAATCTTCCATTATCAGTCAATACAGATAGCTTTAGCATCAAGAGGATTGAATAACATTTCACAGAATCAAGAACCTATTCAAATGTTTAAGAATCCATGCTTTTGCAGTTTGTATGGAACTAAAATCTTTCATTATCAATTAGTGCAGATACGTTTTCGCATCAAAAGGATTTTATACCATTTCACAGAATCAAAAAGCTATTGTAATGTTTAAGAATCTATGCTTTTGCACAAAATTTTACATTATCAATTAATACAGATATTTATAGCATCTTAAGAATTTTACAACATTTCCTAGAATCAAGAAACTACTCAAATATTTCAAGAATCTATTCTTTTGCAATATGTATGTAACTAAAATCTTCCATTATCAATTATTTCAGGTATTTTTTAGCCTCAAATGGATTGTACAACATTTCACAGAAACAAGAAACTGTTCAAATGTTTTGGAATCTATGCTTTTGAATAAGAACTTCCATTATCAATTAATATGGGTGTTCCTCTTAATATCAAAAGGATTTTACGACATTTCACAGAATCGAGAAACTATTAAAATGTTTCAGAATCTATGCTTTAGCAGTTTGCATGTAACTAAAATCTTCCATTATCAGTTAATACAGACATTTTTTAGCATTTAAAGGATTTTACAACAGTTCAAAGAACCAAGAAATTATTCAAATGTTTGAGAATGTATGCTTTTGCAGCTTGCATGTAACTAAAATCTTGCCTTATCAATTAATACAGATATTTTATAGCGTCATAAAGATTATAAAACATTTCACAGGATCAAGAAACCATTCAAATGTTTCAGAATCTATGCTTCTACAGTTTGCATGTAACTAAAATCTTCCATTATTAATTAATACAGGAATTTTTTAGTATCAAAAGGATTTTACAACATTTCAAAGAATCAATTCCAAGTCTGTTCCTGTAATGAGCAGTGTGATAGTCATTTTGAAGTGAATAATGCGATAAAAATCACTTTAATTGTACCCATCTTGCCACATCCAGGGTAACCGCAGCTAACCTGGCGCACCCAACTGCCTACCGTAAATATATTTTTTTATTAAATAGGTTACATTATTTTCATTGTTGTTTTTTTACATCTAGTTATAGATGGCAGGACACCCGCTTAGACACACAGTCATAGTGAGAGAGACATGCAAAAAGTGAGGTTCATTTAGGTTCACTTAGAGTGGTGCACCACTCTACCTGAATTACCTGTATTAATTGATAATGGAAGATTTTAGTCTAATGCAAATTGCAAAAGCATTGATTCTGAAACATTTGAACCGTTTTTTTTATCCTGTGAAATGCTGTGAAATACTTTTGATTGTAAAAAATACCTGTATTAATTGATAATGGAAGATTTTAGTTACATAAAAGATGCAAAAGTATATATCTGTGTTAACTGATAATAGAAGATTTTAGTTAAATGTAAATTACAAAATCATAGATTCTGAAACATTTGAATAGTTTCTTGATTCTGTGAAACGTTGTAAAATCCTTTTGATGCTAAAAAATATCTGTAGTATAGTTACATGTAAACTGCAAATTCACAAAATCTGAAACTTTTGAATAGTTTCCTGATTCTCTGAAATGTTGTATAATTCTTTTGATGCTAAGAAATACCTGTATTAATTGACAATATAAGATTTTCGTTACAAGCGAACTGCAAAAGCATAGATTCTTAAATATTCGAACAGTTTCTTGATTGTGTGAAATTTTGTAAAATTCATTTCATGCTAAAAATGTCTGTATCAATGGATAGTAGAAGATTTTACTTAAAAGCAAACTGCAAAGGCATAGATTCTGAAACATTTGAATACTTTCTTGATTCTTTGAAATGTTGTAAAATCTTTTTGATGCTATACTGAAAAAGCATAGATTCTGAAACATTTGAATAGTTTCTTGATTCAGTGAAATGTCCTAAAATCCACAAGATGCTTAAAGATTTCAGTATTAATTGATAATGGAAGATTTTAGTTACATGCATACTGCAAAAGCACAGATTCTGAAACATTTGAATAGTGTCTTGATTCTTTGAAATACTGTAAAATCCTTTTAATGCTTAAAATATTTGTATTAATTGATAATGGAAGATTTTAGGTACAAGCAAACTGCAAAAGCATAGATTCTGAAACATTTGAATACTTTCTTGATTCTAAGAAATGCTTTAAAATCTTTTTGATGCTAAAAATATCTGTTTTAATTGATAATGAAATATGCTATGCAAAAGCATAGATTATGAAACATTTGAATATTTTCTTGATTCTCTGAAATGTTATACAATCCTTTTGAAGCTAAAAAATACCTGTAATAATTGATAATTAAGAATTTAGTTACATGCATACTGGAAACGCTTAGATTCTGAAACATTTAAATAGTCTTTTTTTCTGTAAAATGTCGTAAAATCCTTAAGATGCTTAAAAAATATCCGTATTAATTGATAATGAAAGATTTCATTTACATACATACTGCAGAAGCATAAATTCTAAACCATTTGAATAGTTTCTTGGTTCTATGAAATGCTCTAAAATCATTTTGATACTAAAAAGTATCTGTATTAATTGATAATTGAAGATTTTAGTTACATGCATATTGCAAAAGTATTGATTCTGAAACATTTAAATAGTTTCCTAATTCTGTGACATGTTGTATGATCCTTTTAATGCTAAAAAAATACCTGTATTAATTGATAATGGAAGATTTTAGTTACATGCAAACTGCAAAAGTATAGATTCTGAAACATTTGAAGAGTTTATTGATTCTGTGAAATGTTGTAAAATCCTCTTGATGCTGCAAATAGTCATATTTCTTGATAACGGAAGACTTTAGTTACAAGCAAACTGCAAAAGCATAGATTCTGAAACATTTGAATAGTTTCCTGATTCTTTGAAATGTTGTAAAATCCTTTTGATGCTAAAAATATCTGTACTAGTTGATAATGGAAGATTTTAGTTTCATGCAAACTGCAAAAGCATAGATTCTGTAACATTTGAATAGTTGCTTGATTCTGTGAAATGTTATAAAATCCTTTTGATGTTAAGAAATACCTGTGTAGATGAATTTGTTCTATGCAAAAGTACTTTTTATTATTAATTTTTGATACTCATTCATGATTTAATAGACTTTTGAGTCTGCTAGTAGTATCTATGTCTCTGAAAGTTCCTTTTCTTACATCTCCAACTTTTTAATAGACATTCTAAACGTTTGACGTGATAGCGTACCCTAAAAATAATGATCACACAACAAAGTAATGTATAAAATATTTTTAATGAAATAAAGGCATGTTGAATATTAATATAAAAATATGTTACATATATTATTATATATTATCAATATCATTGAACAACATTGGACATTTTGAATCTGTTCCATAAAATAATTCATCATGTTCTCTCTTGATACTGTAGCTACTCTCTTTCCTTAGTTCTTAACCAGGAGAATAATTATTAATCCATTTTGAGTCATACACTATTTTGTACTGGGGTGTCACCGACAGATTCCATATGTGTTTCATCTTTGATATTATTTGGTTCATTGACTATACTTTCAAAGTAGTAATAGTATTCAAATGCGCTTTGTTCTCAATTAACTCTTCATTATACACCGTTGTTATTTTGTATGCCAATGCCCTTTTTATTCTGTTTTCGATTTTACTGTATATTACTTCATTATTTTTACACAGGTAACAGTTCTAACACGTAGATAAAATATGGTTAATGACATTAGTGCAGCAGTATGCCTTTCTTCTTTTCACCTTCCGTTGAATGCTAATACCTGAAAGCTGGAGATAGGGTTTGTCACTGGGTAACGTGTTATCGCAAGCACTAGCAAGAAGACGCCCCTATTCAACAACTATTATTTTTATGTTTGCATTCTCTTTGAGCACTATCATCTCTGGAAATTATACTCTTGCATATCCACCATCATAAGAGTTAGATTTTTTCGGTACTCCAAAGAAATTTAATCTCTCACTGTCATCACGACGCACGCATACGTTTCCAATAGTGTTACCACTACTATTTGTTTAGTAGTTCAAATATTTGTCTTTGTCAGCATTCAACGCAGCGATGACTTTGTCATGTGTACACACTTTCTTCGAATAATCTATCTTCACTTTTTTTAAGTATATGATGCAAATGTTTGTCCTTCTAATCTGCGGAAAATACTTTTTCAGTTAAAAAAATCAGTCCAAAAAGTATATTACAGTCCAAGTATATTACATGTCATTCTAAGACCTGTAAGAAAATCGAGAAAAAATCATGTTAAAAAAATAAAATAAAAGTTCAAAAAAGTTTAGAAAATTAAACTTAAAAAAGCATACAAAATCGGGTAGGGGCCAATAAGTTTGGGGAAGGAGGTATTGGAGCCCTTTGAGGTTGGCGTCCTTGGTGGTTAGGGTTCTTGATGATTGGGGTCCTTGGGGGTTGGGGTTGTTGATGTCCAAGAGCAGTCGTATTATTGCCTAAAACGTATACGACTTTTTTAGTTTCTACTTTAGGCATATTCCCAATACTATGTAATCTTTTTCAGAAGGTATTGGCTGGCAGTCTGCATCCCATCAGATATTACTCTCTTCGGAAATTTCAATAATTATTGTCAAGACATCCCTGCAGAAAAAGAATGTATCTCTTAGGGAGTCACCATTCCAGCAGATTTATACTTAGCTGGTAAGCAATTAAAGTTTAAATCCATTTACTGGTTTCATTCGATCCAAATAAAGAGAATCATTCATATTTTTTGATTTGGATTTATAACCCCATCACTTCTTGATTTCTAAGGATTGTTCTGGATTTCTATATTAAAATTCTATTCTCGGCTCCAACAACTTTATTAGTTTTAACTCTATGCGTGTACCAATACAAAATAATATTTTATATTAGCTGCACT
The DNA here is from genome assembly GCA_029168905.1 of Artemia sp. Kazakhstan ARC1039. NCBI lineage: Eukaryota > Metazoa > Arthropoda > Branchiopoda > Anostraca > Artemiidae > Artemia > Artemia sp. Kazakhstan ARC1039. The sequence goes on along the minus strand of JAQQPU010008609.1, from coordinate 19,415 downwards.
CTTCACTTGGTCTGTGTGTTATTATAGCAACCAAACTTATACATTTAAAGATCCCGCGTTAAATTCACTTAATGTAGACTTCTTATAAAAATGTAAAATCGGTTTCATCCTACACAAATAAAAATTTATTCATTTAACTCTTAATGGATTCACTTTGTCAACCATACTCAAAATGATATTTAAAGATGATGATAATTAAGAATTCATAGATGAAAGGGTTAAGAAACCGTGAAACTGACTCAATCTGTCAATAATCTGTAATCTGTCAATGGACAGAATCTTAACGCCTCTCTGTAAAGTAGGTCAAGTACCTTCTCTTGTAGTTCTGGCATTAGTCAAATAGTCTCCCAAATATGGAACCTCATTCAGATGTAAAGGGTTCCCAGTACTCCCATACCCCCCCCCCCTTTTCCCCCGAATCGTACTATTAAAATTTTGAGATAGCTATTTTGTTCATCATAATTGAAAATCCCAATAGCAATGCCTTTGGATATAACGTGACCGTTCTCCCCCCCCCCTAACAGCCCTAGTGGAAGGTCTTTAAATAAAAAATTCCACAGTATTTGTTGTGAGGAAGCATGCATACATTTTACAATGGGATACCGAATTTTCTGCTTTTTTTCACGGGGGTACTTTCCATGGGGCTGGAAGGTTCCAGGGGTTCAACTTGTCAGAGGAAATTATACAATGGAGAAATTTTCCAGGATTCCATACAAAATTATTTCTGTATTTCTTTGGTTTCTCTTTTCCGTCTCAATTCTATGTTGGAGAGTAATGAAAGCCCTTTCTATTTGAACTATACACCCATATTTGGGAAACAACTGGACTCTAGCCAAAACATCTAGCCAAAACAAAATAACCTATGACGATAAATCTCCTTATGTTACTAACAGGAGTCAAAATAAGGAGTCACTAAAAATAATCTGTTCCATAGTTATAGATGTAATGTGACTGAAATTATATTTTTAATGTATTTTTATTGAATTCGAGCGTATAGATATAGGTTACAACTGAGAGTGTTGTATCACTTATAATTCTATTGTTGTGAGTGATATATATTATAGACAGTCAAAATGGAGTTAACCAATTCTTCGATGTAAGTTTTTTTATAATTAAATAGTATGTATAGTTAGTTTAGATATTTCCCCGTTTCAAATAGTTTGATAGATCTTGTATTTAAAAAGTTTAAGAGCCATATTTGTACATAAAAATTTACAAAAAATAAAGAAGTAAAGCACACAGAAACACGATAATTTAACAGGAAAAAAAATCTAAGGATAATTAATAAGTAACTATATTTCAACCTTCTTCTTTATAAGCTAATATCCTATAGTATCTTAATAACATACTGACTTTGTTTCAACTTTGACATTAGTCTCTTATTCTCCAAAACTGTCTTTCGCATAATCTTAGAATTTAAAACCAGCCAAATTCCAACATTTCCCCCTATTCTTTCTTATGAAACACTGATTCCAGGCAAATTAGTTTAGCAGATTCCAGGCAAATTAGTTTTGAATTAAATGCTTAAACATTGACGTGTTATAGAATATGTATTAAAATGATGATGGGGTTTTTTAAATGATAAATATATATAATAAGCATCTATTTTATTCATAGTATAATGTAAGATTCCCCACCACAAAGTGTAAGCAAAAAGAGGTTATGTATCATTTTTCGTCATATATGCTAACAAAATGCAAATGTGGGGGGGGGGGGTAGAAGGGGACATTCAGCTTATTAAGAATAAATTATCGGGAAACTAAAATACCATTTACATTTAAGGAAATTTCAGAACAACAACCTCTTGTAAAGAAGGCAAAAGTATCTCCGCTCATAGCAGCCAGATGGTCACACCTTCACCACAAAAAAGACCAACTGTAAAAGTATATGTGAGCTCGAGCACACATGAGCTTGCCAGGACTTTGGTGCTGACTACACAAGCCAGTGATATCCAATATAACCTTCCATCTTATGAATCTTCAATACACGGCGTAAGTAAAAAATATATTGTGTCTTTTCGTTTCTCCTCGTTTTCTTGATTATATTTTTTTATAATTATATTTTCTAATATAAAGAAAAAACTAAATTTCATTGAATAATGTTTGAAAATGATTAGTATTGAAATTTTTATAATTCAGTTTAAGGATGATTTACGGTTTCTTCTTGAAAACGGAGAAGTTATCGGACAGTGTATTGGTAAAAAAGCGCTGCTTTTAGTATGGGTAGCACATTAGTAAAAAGTGCCACTTTGAATAAAGAAAGTTAAGGGTTCGAATGCTTTTTTTTATTAATTATCCTTTTCTCCAACCGATCATCTTCCATGGAAGCTATCATAGAAACTATGATGGTATAGTTCATTGAATATTCTAGTACACTATTTAGAAAATAATAGGAAAACAATCAGCCTCGAAAACATTTTGAGATATCCATTTCTTTCAAATATTTGAAAGTTTAATCAACTGAGAGTGTGTGTTTGTGTGTGTGTGTGATTGACACAAACTCCGCACCCTATTGAACATAGTTCAAAAGTTATTCAAATTGGCATTTCTTAAAAAAATTACTGTGGGGGGGGGAAGCTGGTACTTTGGTGGAGGGATGGAAAGTATGATCCAGGGTTTTCCAAAACAGATTTATGAGTGTTAAGATGAAACTAGGATAAAATAAGAACACACACTATATACATTTAAGTTGTCAATATTTATGTGTAACAGCATTACACAATGGGATATTAAATTGAAACTTTCGGGAACATATAGAGTGGTTGGGAGGGGGCTGACAGTGAACAACTAGTATATATTTTTTAGGATGCAAATATTTTTAAATAATATGAAAATATAAATCGCTAATAGTCTATTTTTTTCACTTTTGTAAAACAGAACCAAATACACAATGAAAATAACTTCCACTTTTATTTTAGATTAACATGGATGGCTTACCACCACCACCATCACCACTACCCACTCAAGGTTTGCGTGACCTAGTTGAGGATACTTCTTTAATCGTGCCAGCGACAGATTTTAGTGATAGTCAACATTTTAACCCACAATCTGTCGACAATGATCTTGAGTAGTACAGCAAATTTCTAAAGAAATTCTAAAGAAATGATTTGGAGGTAGCGAAAATCTTGATGATTTGCCCTCTAACATTAAAGATTATAGTGATGACCCCTAGTGGATGGATAACTTTCTAAAAGAAATCTTAGCGATAGTAGTGTCAATCCATAAGTTCGTTTAATATCCCTTCAAGTGCCTTTGAACAGGGTTTGGAGGTTAGTCTTGCCCAACCAGATGCATTTGAAGATCAAGGTGTGTCAGAGGACGAATTTGGCTGGGTATATCAGATGAGTCCTAACACTTGTAGAATTTTAGATAATTTGTCAAGAATGTTAAATGAGAACCCTCCCTCCCACTGTTTTAATGCACATCGCCCCAGTTCAGCCAAGTAAATTTGAGGAACAAAATAAATTTGCTTGGGAAGATCGTCTCAGCCCAGAAACACTCAAGGGTATGTTGAGTGAACTAGGTGATTTTACTTCATGCACCCAACCTCTTGTTGAGGTTAAACAGAGTTGTGGTAGAGGTTGAGGGGGCATACAAATCTTTCCAACATTGTTGGAATTTTATTTAATAAACTGTGCCTTGTACACAGTAGATATTTATACGGCTATATTTGAGGACTCTTTTTATTCATTAATAGCTTGGACATTATAATAGACCCTATAAATATTGTCCATTCGTATGTAGGCAAGATTCGAGCCCTTCTTGAACGACAAATTCGGGTTTGGGGTGATCGGGACAGTATAAAAGCATCAATAGCAATCAAAATATTTTATTTAAATGAAAATACCAGTGAAATTTCTTCACATTTTCTGCACACTGAAATGTTAGTCCTTCATCCCCATTTGTAAAATTGTTAGGGTGTATTTGTAGAATGGATAGATAGTATCGTCACAAAACTGGGTAATTATAATGAGAAGAGTAGTGGAGCAGTGGTTTTATTTATTAAAAATTTAAATGTAAATATATATATAAATTTAAAAAACATTTTATTTTAAGTTGTAGGAATGGGCAGAGGGCTCAAGTTTTAAATTATTTTCCAGATTTGGAAGGATGTCAGAGTGCGCAACGAATCTGTTTCGAAACAGGGCAGCAGTGTTTTATGTACATATTTCTTATAGTGGCATATCGATCCCTACAAAATGAGACTACTTTGACAAAGTCGGACAAACGGGGACCTCATGAATGTGGGGAGGTGGCAGAGTTCCCTAAAGTAGATTTCACTTGTTTAAAAGGTCAATATCCTGTAACACTCAAGGGAATAGATATTTTTGAACGATTTAACGAACATTTATAGATTTCTGTTACGTTGTTATAATATGAAGCAAAATTTGAGGAGGGTGAGCAGAGTAATAAAAAGGGTGTAATATTTTACAGTTAGGGCTCCATCGACTTAATAAGTAAAGCACTGGATATGGCTTCTTTACACGCCTCCTACAGAACCTGCTCGATTGGACATTGTAATCTAATTACAGATATTAGTAGGGTTCTGGGGGAAGAAAAAACAAATGGAGTTCGCTACTATTGTCCAACATGTCTATCTAGATTTTGAACTGAATTGTACCTAAAGAATCACATGAAACATTGTAAAGTTCATGGATACAAGTCTGTTGAATCGGTTAGTGATGACAAGGCAATTTTACGTTTTAGAATTTTTCAGAATTCCCTTTTGCAAAGTGATAAGATCGGCTTAGATTGCGAAGCTAAACTCACAAATGTGAATGAACCAAAAAATTCAAATCATATCAAAGAACATCACGCCACAGCAGGCTAATACGCCTACGCTCAAAGAGACTCTAGCAATACCATGCATGTGTTCGATTTAGTTAAGACATTGGGTGGGGAGGATTGTAGGCGTACAGCCTTGACTAAACTTATTATAACACTAAATAAGGCAAACTCATGTTTGCTGCACACAAATTATTCTATAATTCTATCACCAGAGGACAGATTGGCCCACAATGTGTCGGGTTTGTAAGGGGAAATTTGAAGAGGGTAATGATGGGAAAGGGGCTAAGGGGAAATGGGTAATGGGAAAGTCAGTGACCACGATCATTTATGGAAAGAAATATCATCGGGAGGGAATAACTTTCGTGGAGTGGCCCATCAATCGTGCAATGTAATCTTAAGTCAACAATATTTTATACCTGTTTTTATACACAATTCCAATTATAACTAGAAATTCATTTTACCCGCATTGGCACGTATGCAGAAAGGTGGAGTTGTAATTGGCGCATGGGTAGATGGTTCTTTTTCCTGTAATATCATGCTCAAATTATCTAAAAAGTTACTGCTCTTAGAACTCAAATCGAAAACAATAGATATTGAAAGTACTTGCATGAAAAAAATCCGTTTTTTAGACTCCTTTAGTTTTATCCCAAATCTCTGAGCCAATTGATTAAATTAAAGAAAAGCGACAATTTTGATAGTTTCCTCCCTCCTTAAACAGCACTTTCCAGATGATGAAATGTATGATTTATTAACATGTTTGGGCATATATGCACACGATTACTACAACTCCACCTCAAGGCTAAGTGAAGAGAAACTTCTGTCTAATAAAGCATTTTATAATTCATTTACTGATAATCAACGTACCACTTTCGACTGTGAATTTGTCAAGAGGGTTTGGGCCAAGGGGGGATCTAAAAATTTGCAGGATTATTGCAAAATATTCTTGGCAAGTGATGTATTAACACTATTTGACATTGTCTGTAAGAACACGTATATGATTTATTTAAAACTCGGGTTGTATTTGGGGTATTATTTTTCAACTCCTCATATGGTGATAGATTTAATTCTAAAAATCAGTAAAGAAGAAATAGGTCTGATCACTGACGTGGATCAGCACTTATTTGTCGAAAGATCAATGAGGGGTGGATGTGTTTTTCCCGGGGACTGTATATGAATACTGATTCTGAACAGAACTTTGTTGACGGTGTAAAGTCCGATGCAGTTTTTTGGGTATGAATTCCACTTATCCCTCGGCAATTTCACACTACTATTTACCGTGTGATAATTACAAATGGCTTGACAATCCTTGTGCTTCAAATTTGTCCAACATTTACACTGTTGAGGAGAATGGACCACAAGGATTGTTTTTTTTTAAATTGACGGTGAAATATCGATAGAGCTACAAGACTCTACAAAAGATCTTATTTTCCCGTTCTTAAATACACCTATGACCAAGAAATCTTCGACTCAATCCAATTTATCTTTGGTAGAGGATAAGGGTATGCACTAACCTCTTCAAAGCAGAAGCTAACTGCCGACCTTGATCCAAAACAGAATATAGTTGTACATCATGTACTATTGCGATGGATGGTATCCAATGGTTTCAGGGTCACAAAGATGCATAGAGCCCTCCAATTTGACCAAAAATCTTATTTTAAAACGTTTATTGACAATTTGGTCAGTAAACGTTCACAGACAAAAACGAAGGCTGAAAAAGAAATCTATTAGGTCATTTTAAATTCAGCCTTCGATAAAATATGCGAAAGCGTACGAAACAGAAGTCGATGTGACGATGTAACCAATCCAAAAGAATGTGCTGGAATCGTTGCCGACTAAGACTTTATATCATTCACTGTCACAGACTCCAATATGGTCCTCCCATATAGAAAAAAATGTTGTTTTAAATAAAAACATTGCAGGTGGCAGTTCAATAACAGAAATCTCCAAAAAACTCCTGTTGTCATTCTTGTACAATGTGTGTAAGGCGCAATGGCCGAGGGAGGGGGAAGTTCAAATGTACTATGAAGACACTGATTCACTCCTGTTAAAAGAAAAAACTAAAAATTTACGGAATGACTTGGAAAATAGTAAACACATTAGCTCTCGAATGGATTTTACCAATTGGAATGGGTCTATTTATGCGGAGTTAGTGAAGCGACAGGCCCCAAATCGATTGTTGATGTTAAAGTCGTAGAAGGGGAGCAATTTAATGTCCAATGATGTGTTTTCAGGTCCTAAGGTGTACTGTGTGGAAACAAACAATAAGGATACTATTAAATTGTGCAAGGGAATGCCTACACACTATATAAAAATAATTTCGACATGAGTGTTTATAGAAGCTGTGTGGAAAGTAGTCTAGTACCAAAAGCGAAAGTCATGGCGATTCGTTCTTTACAGTTTAAAAAATACACAGTTAGAGTAGAAAAACGCCATGAAAGCCATATGGGACAAAGTCTATGTACGTGAGGACGGTGAGAAGGTACTTCCCCATGGACAGTACCGTATTTTAGATCAAGTTGAATGTATAGACTACAGAAAACAAATCAGTCTGGATAAATTCAATAATAATAATAATAGTAATACTACTAGGTGGGTGGTGGTGGTGGGAACATTTCTTTTTTATTAATATATTAAATAAATGTTGAACAGCATAAACAGCAAAGTTTATTTTTATGTGTACAAGATACCTTCGGCCGCCGCAGTGGCTTTCCTTGGGGGGTGGGGTGGGAGGATCTCATAAATGTATTTATGTGTGTCGATTTAATTGAAAATGTAGTGCATGCTATTTTTATTGTAAATAAAGTGAAAAGTGTTGATTTTTAATCTCCAATTCCGTGATATTATTATTATTATTATGTGTATTAAATATTTGTTGTAAAGTGCTAATTGCTTATTTTTATGTTAATTGAAAAAATATATATTTCTTATATAAGTAAAAAAAATTGATCCTAAATTGTTGTTATTGTTGTTGTTTTTACTCATTGAACATCGTACTAGGTAGACTACAGTAGTACTGCTGACTAGGGAAATTATTTATTCATTAGACAAGTATAGTTTATAGGTAGCTGTAGTCCAGCTGTTGAAGCCAAACATCAAAAATGTTTCAATTTAAAACACCGTTCGGATCGTTTCTTTGTGGTCCATCAATGTCAGGCAAGACAACACTTTTAACTAAAATAATTAGAAATTGTATTAAAATGTTTATGTAAAAGCCTAAAAAAATCTACTATTGCAATAGTGTTTGGAAAGAGTCATATAACCAAATAAAGGCTATTGCTGCATCAGATACTGTGCGGCTTCAGGTAAAATTCATACGGGGATTTGATGTTTCAATATTATTGAACCAAAATCTTGGCTGATTATTGATTATTTAACTGAATCCATTGAACATTTGTCTCGGGAAATACTGCAATTTCTCTACTGTTCGCTCACATCATGAACTGATTTCCATAACCCTAGTTTTAGACAATCTCTTTATCAGAGTAAGTGTATGAGAACACTTATTTTGAACTGCACCTACAATAGAATTTACAGAGTTGTTCGTGATTCAAATTCTCTAATAACTCTCAGTAAACAAATATGTCCCGGTGCTCCAAAATTTCTACTTTCAGCGTCAATTGCCAGAAAATGTTAGAAAACAGACAAAGCAACATCGTTCCATTGTACGTGCCTTGGCTTGCAAATAGGAAGGAAAAGATTTTAAAAAAAAACGTCTTCTCCATGTGGGTGGTAGATTTTTTATACTTTTACTGCCAATAATTGCAGGACTTACACGTAAACAGTTTTCCCTAGATGGTTAAACCCTACAAATTGACCCCAATAGAACTCGCCCTTTCACCGCTTGGAGCACTTTGAGGACAATCTAAGTAAATTTATTAATGATGAGAATATTGCCGATGATAAAAACTAGTTTTACTTGAAGATCCACTTCGACGAGTGGACAAACACAAACCCTATCGTGAGAGACCAGTCAATGTGAGTGCCATTGATCGCAAAAAGGAAAAATCTCTTCCAGATTCTGCTGCTGCTGCTGCTCGAACAACAACACAATCAAAGGAGAAGGAGGAATTGAAATCAATATTGTAAAGTATTGGAAACATACTGCCACACTCATATCGCGAATAAAGTAAAGTAGTCTTAAAATATCTCACGTTGGAATGTGAGGCTCGTCAAGATCACCCTGTTTAAGTTGATAGCACTGGGAAACGAGTAATAATTCAAGGGAAAAGTTATAATCTACTTGATGTAATTTGTGATATGGTTACAAATCGTAAAGGACTTTTATCATTTGACAATGATCTATACAAATTTTTAAATAGATTAGACTTCCCGAAAAGTCTTATTACCAATAAGTAAATTCTAAGGAAATTGAGGGAACATAGTAATACCACTACTACTACTAGTCCTCTGACAACAACAACAACAACAATACCATTTAAGAAAGAAGAAGAAGAAGATTTTAAATCAATCTTTGAAAATACTAGCACAACTAGCAGTAGCAGTATTAGAAACATTGATTTGATGACACCAGTGGCTAGACAAAAGCGAAGACGTATTGACGTCAACTCATGATTATCATCACCGCCCTCTAGTATGTAAAAGGGTAGCGGATATTGCACTACATGTTTGCGTTCAAAATGGTTGAAGTTTTAAAACATATTTATGAAAATATTGGTAAATTGGGAAGCCTAATTTCTCCCAAAACACTTTCTAAAGACGTCACCGGCAGCATCAAAAGTGCAATGGAGTATCTAAAAAATGAATCAAGTTACTCTACATCAAAATCACGGGGTTCGTGGTAATAATTATCAAAAACTAAATCCTTTTCCCCTGTATATAATTCAATCAGATCTTTTAACTCTAGATGACATTCAAAGACTTCACAATACACCCTACAAATATATTCTACTTGCAATCAGTATCTTTAGTCGCTGTGAATATGCTATTCCATTGCGTACAAAGAGAGATGTTGAAGTTGTGTACAAAGAGAAATGTTTCTCGTTCAAGGAAAATTCAATGTGATCGTGGTAGTGAATTTGTTAACCCACATGTAAAAAAGGTATTATTGAAATATAATGCAATGCTCTATCATAGTCATAGTCGAATAAAGGCTGCATTGGCCGAACGATTGATAAGAACTATTCGGCTTTTAATTTAGAGATATTGTACATTAGAAAATACTGCTGCTTTTATTCGAGGTTTAGATAAAATAATGCAAATTTACAATCAACGACCCCATTGATCTCTGTCCAACTTTAGCCCTCAGGAATTTGATCATGGTGAAAATACATTTGACACTTTTCTTACACAATGTTCGTCCAGTTCCAGTGAAAAGGTTGTGAATAAAACATTTAATGCTGGTAATACTGTTTGAATCAATAAAACAACTAATATTTTTGAAAAGGGGATTTACTAATGGTCCACTGAACTTTTTAAAGTGTCAAAAATCTTACACACTAAACCCATAACATATCGTCTACGAGAAACCAAGGATGAAGAGATTCTCCGTGGCTTTTATGGTCATGAATTACATAATAGATAAAAATAATAGTGAAATCTATCAAATTGAAAAGATATTAAAGAGTCGTAAAGATCATTGTCCAATTCAACCCCAACGGAAGTTCATCATTCGGATCATGATACAATTGACACCTTTCTTAAACAATATTCCAATGAAACGATTGTCAAGAAGAAAAAATTCAATGTTGGTGATACTGTTCGAATTAATAGAACAACTAATGTTTTTGAAAAGGGTAATTACTTGTGGTCCACAGAACTTTTTAAAGTGGCAAAAATCCTAGACAGTAAACCCATAACTTATCGTTTGCACGATACCAAAGATGAAGAGATTCTCGGTGGCTTTTATGACTATGAGCTACAAAAAGTTCAAAATAATAGTGAAATCTATCAAATTGAAAAGATATTAAAGACTCGTACTCACAGGGGTAAGAAACAATTACTTGTTCGGTGGCTAGGATACAACTCTGATTTTGATTCTTGGATCGGTTTTGAAGATATTTACAATGCCCAATGATTTCTATGTAACTTTTATGGCCAACGTTTCCGATCCTCTCTACAACGACTTGAATAAGACAAGTAATTTTTGGACGAAACTCTCCCCCGCCATCAAATTTGACGGTGCGTATGAAGTGGCTCTTGTCAACTGTATTTTCAAAAATACCTATGACATCCTGAGAAAGGATCGTGTGTATGACATAAAAGTTATAAAATTCGATTGGTCACTCTTTGTCGACTATGAATGGGTTGAAGCACTTAAATCTAGCAAATATCCACATGTTAAATTGAAATATATTGAATATGATGATATGAGAGATTTGTGTCGTACAATCAATAGAAAATCTCATATCTTAGGAATGGTACATTCCATTTTAATTATTCATTGGAACACGATATGACCAATGGGAAAAACGCTGGCAGTGTTTACGGGATGGATCAAGTTATTTTTGCTGATTATCCACCTGGTTTCGCCTCGGACTCCTGCATATTTCTCTATGCATCCTTTGTGGAAACATCGAGAGTTGGTAATTCAAATGTCCCCCTCCTATGTGTTCGTGAACGAAAAACAGCTCATGAACTTGTTCATCACTATAATATAAAGCATCTTCAGTATGTTCCTCTAAACACTTCGTATTTGGAACTCTGTCAGTTAACACTAAGAAGTGAATTGGGTGATCCTCTAGCAATAACAAAAGGCTTAGCAGTGATTACATGTCATTTTCAACCCATTGTCGGCGACACCAGCATCTAAAATGAACAATAGAAGAATTCCATTTGCTTTAAGAACTATTCGACTTATAATTTCAAGATATTTTAAGTTGAAAAATACATCTGCTTTTATTCATGATTTAGATAAAATCATGTTGATTTATAATCAACGACCTAATCGATCATTGTCCAATTCAACCCCAACGGAAGTTCATCATTCTGATCATGATACAATTGAAACCTTTCTTAAACAATATTCCAATGAAACGATTGTCAAGAAGAAAAAATTCAATGTTGGTGATACTGTTCGAATTAATAAAACAACTAATGTTTTTGAAAAGGGTAATTACTTGTGGTCCACAGAACTTTTTAAAGTGGCAAAAATCCTAGACACTAAACCCATAACTTATCGTTTGCGCGATACCAAAGATGAAGAGATTCTCGGCGGCTTTTATGACTATGAGCTACAAAAAGTTAAAAATAATAGTGAAATCTATCACATTGAAAAGATATTAAAGATTCGTACTCACAGGGGTAAGAAACAGTTACTTGTTCGTTGGCAAGGATACAACTCTGATTTTGATTCTTGGATCGGTGTTGAAGATATTGACAATGCCCAATGATTTATATATAACTTTTATGTCCAACGTTTCCGATCCTCTCTACAACGACTTGAATAAGACAAGTGATTTTTGGACGAAACTCTCCCCCGCCATCAAATTTGACGGTGCGTATGAAGTGGCTCTTGTCGACTGTATTCTCAAAAATACCTATAACATCCTGAGAAAGGATTGTGTGTATGACATAAAAGTTATACCATTCGATTGGTCACTCTTTTTCGACTATGAATGGGTTGAAGCACCTAAATCTAGCGAATATCCACATGTTAAATTGAAATATATTGAATATGATGATATGAGAGATTTGTGTCGTACAATCAATAGAAAAATCGCATATCGTAGGAATGGTACATTCCATTTTAAGTATTCATTGGAACACGATAGGATTTACATTACCTCACCTGTTGACACTGAAATAATTATTCTCAATGATAATCTGAGAGACGTTCTTGGCTTTAAACAGAATATGATCAATGGGAAAAACACTGGCAGTGTTTACGGGATGGATCAAGTTATTTTTGCTGATTATCCACCTGGTTTTGCCTCGGACTCTTACTTGGAAACATCGAGAGTTGGTAATTCAAATGTCCCTCTCCTACGTGTTCTTGAACGAAAAACAACTCATGAACTTGTTCATCACTATAATATAAAGCATCTTCAGTATGTTCCTGTAAACACTTCGTATTTGGAACTCTGTCAGTTAACACTAAAAAGTTAATTGGGTGATCCTCTAGCAATAACAAAAGGCTTAGCAGTGATTACATGTCATTTTCGACCCATTGTCGGCGACACCAGCATCTAAAATGAACAATAGAAGAATTCCATTTGTCTGTCCCGATATCGATTGTTATCTTGGTGCTCTGAGTCCACGTCAAATAGGCAATGCATTGGACTACTACAAGGGGCGTACTACAATGTCTGGCTATGGTCTTGGTAGCTGGTTTGCTAGGCTATTTCGTTCTGCACTACCCCTTACCAGAAAATATCTTGTACCTGCTGCATCAAATTTTGCTGCCTCAACACTACAGGACTGGGGGTCGGGTGAGAATTTCAAGGAGAGTGTTAAGGAAAATATTAGATCTTCAGCAAGAGCCGTTGGTGAGCAATTAAAATCTCAGCAAAATGGGAAGGGATTGAAAAGGATGCGTGCGCGTCATGCACTCATCAGTCTCTACCCAGGCGGGAAGTCAAGAACATCAACAAGGACTTTGAGAAATAAAACAACGAAGACCAATAAGAAGAAAAAGAAAAAGATTGTTTGATCAAAGAAGGATTTCTTCTCTTAAGATGACTTATCTACCCCACAAGGAATCACATCCGTCAATTAGTTCCTCATTGATTCTGTTCAATGCTGAAAGTGTTGATGTCAGAGTCAAGTATGGCTACTATGAACAATTTCATCCCCAGCAACCCCTCTCGGAAAATATACACTTTCAAATATTTTTCAATGAAGACTATTTCATTGATTTTTCATAAATATTTATTGATTTAAATGTTGCGGTGAAGAAAAAGTCAGATAATACAACTCCAACTGCTGCCGATGGTCTCTCCTACGAAAACTGTATTCTACACAACCTGTTCAAACAAATTGATGTATTTATTAATGGAACATTGGTGAGCACTAGCAATAATTTATCCAACTATGCAAGCTGCATACAATTTATGATGGTGACACAAAAGGCTTATAAGGAGTTGAGAGGACAATCATTGGGCTATGAATATCGATCAGGTGTTGATACTGACGTTGAGTTGACTACTGCAGTGACCCAGGAGTATCATCTGGTTGGAAAATTAAATCATGAGACATTCAATATATCCCAATGGTTACCCCCCAATGTCAAGGTTGACATAAAGTTGTGACTAGCCCCATCAAATTTCATTTTGAGAAAAACACTTCCTGCAGCACCCGATGCAAATGTCATTATCACATCGGCAATTCTCCACGTCCAAAAACAACAGGTTATGAGCTCTGTTGCATTGGCAGTGGAAAAGCTAAGAGACAATGGCAACAACATTAAATTTTTTGTCTCCTATACAATCACCAATCAACGTCACATTGCCACCGGCTCTCGTAGCTATACTGACTCATCATTTATCAATGGAGAAATCCCATCAAAATTGGCTTTGGCCTTTGTGAAGAGTGGCAGTGCCGTTGGATCCTGGACTGAATCCCCCCATGATTTTTATTTTTTCGGTCTATCTAGCCTTGTGTGCAAAGTGAATGGTGTTCCACTGTACACTCTATCATTTGACAAAAAATCCTATAGAACTCTGTATGAGTTGACCATGTAATCCCTAGATCATGACTCCCAACTATTGAAAATGGAATAACCGATTCAATGTTTTCAAAAAATCATGGTGTAATTGTTTTGGACTTGTCAGGGACTCAGGATATGAGCATAGTACGAACAGGGAATGTACGTTTAGAGTGTACATTTGCCGATGCTTTGACTGATAGCATCACGCTAATATCATTGAGTCAATTTGAAACCTATTGGGAAATCACACCCGACGGCAGTGTTTTACTAGACCTAGCACCATGAACACAAACCAAATAATCAACGTATTTAATATGGATCCATACATGTCCCAGTACAAGTCCTATTGCATACCATCGGACTTCATTGAAAAAATTCCAAGTGTTAACAATACCCTAATCATTGTTAATAGCAGTCCATCGACTTTGAATACAGGTCATTGGCTATGCATCTTTCAAACAGCGAAGAATATTGAATTTTTTGATCCTCCTAGCCTATGGTATAAATTCTACACTCCATACATCAGAAACTTTATTGAAAGCAGTGGGAAAACTATTATTCAAAATCAAAGGAGAGTACAGGATTTAACGACTAAGACATGTGGCTTTCATGCACTACTATTTTTCATGTTCAGATGTCGTGGCTATACCTACAAGCAGTTTCTCGACATCTACGTTGACTTACCTCGAATGAATGACTTTCTACTGGAAAATATACTTACAAGCGTGTTTAATATTGATTTTAGTGCCCTACGAATAAAATGTTCTAAAAATGTATGTGAAATTGTTTATTAATAAAAATAATGTAAGTACATGATAAAAAACTACTTTTCTACTCTTTAGATTTCATCTTCTACTAGATATAGGTATTTGTCGATAACAACTAATGCAGGTAGATTATCTGAATTCACAGTATACTGATCCTGATGTGCTGCAATGTCAGGCTCACATTTTCTACAGTAGAGTGTAACTTCACTCTTGTCATATCTCTTTGTATAGTCAATGATACTATTCTCATTTTTTCTATAGAATTCACATGTTTCAATTTGCTTATTTGAAGCAATGTCACAAGCAGTGTCCTAAAGTGTCGAATCACATTCCGTCACAGCCAAATAGAAATCAGTGGGCTTATAATCATAGTAGTCATTGTTTCCACAACGATGACGTAAAAACCAAATTCTTTTGTTGTTCCATCAGTTGAATCACTGACCCGGCTCCTCCTCCCAGAACAATCTAAAACCACGACGATACCAATCTCGTAGTAATAAACTAAAATCACGCTTAGGATTCTTTCCAATCATACCAGGATATGTATTCTCCCACTGATTACATTTATCATAGTGGCAATTTGAGCATAGGTGCCCTCTAGGATGAGAGTCACACACCTCTTCAAGACAGGAATTACAACCTTTAATTTGTACAGCATATCCTCTATGCAATTTACACGGGTTGCATAATCTACACTTTTCATCATACTCATCAATCATTGTGCAATTCTCACATGATGACCAGCAGCCCAGTGTGTACATGCATAGCGGACATGTATTGAACATTTTTTCATGTGTTGACACTCTCACTGCCACAATGAAACTGAGCTAGCAACAAAAACAAATTGAGTGGGATAGAGAGAGAGAGGAGTAAATCATCCTTGAACTCCATCTTTCTCATGAAAAAAAAAGTCCTAAATTTCTAAGCTAGTGTTTTTCTGCATGCACTATACAATCTCAACTATAGTTTCAAAACGTGTTTGACCACTTTGCTTTGAAAGGTACCAAGGAAGTATAGGTGTGAAAGGATACTCACTCTCTTTGAAAAGGTGTAGAGCATCCATAGAATAGCACAGGAAGGAACATAAACCCTAAGAATAGCATAGGATGGAACATAAACCCTTAGAATAGCATAGGAAGGAACATAAACCCTTGGAATAGCATAGGGAGGAACATAAACCCTTAGAATAGCATAGGAAGGAACATAAACCCTTAGAATAGCATAGTAAGGAACATAAACCTTCAGAATAGCATAGGAAGGAACATAAACAAAGCAAATCCATAAGTACATGCTCTGGAAAGGTGCCAAAGAACGTAAAGTAAGCAAACAGCACAGGAAGGAACATAAACCAAGCAAATCCATATGTACATGCTCTGGAAAGGTGCGAAGGAACATAACCTATGCAAAATGGTACATAGTCCTCTACTACTGTGGGGGATTAAATCATCCACGAAGACATATTTATTATATTTTCGACCATGCCAAGCAAAATTGCTATCTCAAAATTTTGTCGAATGACTTTGGGAAAAAATGAGCGTGGGAGGGGGCCTAGTTGCCCTCCAATTTTTGGTCACTTAAGAAGGGCACTAGAACTTTTAATTTCCGTTTAAATGAGCCCTCTTGTGATATTATAGGACCACTGGGTTGATACGATTACCACTGGGGAAAAAAACAACAAAAAAAATAAAATAAAATAAACAAGCATCCGTGCTGGCAAAAAATAAAAAATTCCATAATTTCGTAGATAGGAGCTCGAAACCTCTACAGTAGGGATCTCTCATACGCTGAATCTGATGGTGTTATTTTCATTACGATTCTAGGACTTTTAGAGGGTGTTTCCCCCTTTTTTCTAAAATAAGGCAAATGTCCTCGGGTTCGTAACTTTTGATGGGAAAGACTAAACTTGATGAAACCTATATATTTAAAATCAGCATAAAAATCTGACACTTTTAATGTACCTATTGGTACCAAAATTCCGTTTTTTAAAGTTTCGGTTACTATTGAGCCGTGTCGCTCCTTACATGTTCGTTGCCACGAACTGTTTGAAAAATGCAAATTTCCACTTTTTTGTACATCGGTGCTTGAAACCTCTACAGTAGGGTTTTCTGGTATGCTGAATTTGACGGTTTCATTTTCATTAAGATCAGTTGAGGTTTGGGGGTGTTCCATTTCTTTTTCAAAAATTGGGCAAATTTTCTAAGGCTCGTAACTTTTGATGGGTAACATTAAATTTGATGAATTTCACATATTTTGAATATGCATCAAAATCCAATTGTTTTGATGTATCTATTGTTATCAAGGCCCTGTTTCTTAGAGTTTCGGTTACTATTGAGCCGCATCGCTCCTTACTTACAGTTCGTTACCACGAACTGTTTGATTAAGAAAAAAGATTATTAGATAGATAAAAATTGAATATGCTGACATCATTCAAAAATATCCTCGGACGAATTTCGGAAGATTCCTTGTAAACTTAGCAATTCGAATCTCTATTTTTGAATATAGTGCCCCCTTCATAGCAATATCCCTTCCCCCATGAAAATTTCCTCCGCGGAAAGATCCTCCTACGTAACCCCCGTTATAAACCCCCCCCCCCCTCCACACTACCAGAAAAAATCCCCCCTGAAAACCTCTGTATACTTCCTAAATAACCAATACTATATGTAAACATTGGGCAAAGTTCATAACTTGCAGCCCTTTCTCCGGGGACTCTGGGGGGGTTAGATCATAGGAAGGGCACTATAACTTTTATTTTTCATTCAAATGAGCCCTCCTGTGATACTCTAGGACCACTGGGTCGATACGATTACCCCTGGTAAAAAAAAATAATAAAAAATAAATAAACACGCATCCGTGATCTTTCTTCTGGCAAAAAATACAAAATTCCACATTTTTGCAGATAGGAGCTTGAAACCTCTACAGTAGGTTTTTTTGATGCGCTGAATCTGACAGTGTGATTTTCATTAAGGTCCTATAACCTTTAGGAGATGTTTCCCCCTTTTTTCGAAAATCGAGCAAATTTTCTCAGGCGCGTTACTTTTGATGGGTAAGACTAAACTTTATAAAACTTATATGTTTGAAATCAGCATAAAAAATTGATTCTTTTGATGTATCTATTGGTATCAAAATTATGTTTTTCATTAGAATTTTGGTTCCTATTGAGCCAGATCGCTCATTACTTACAGTTCGTTACCACGAACTGTTTGATGGACAAAGTTTGTTCGTCTATATTCTTACTAAAAATTCAAAGACTTATCCTAGATAAAACAAAGTATGAATTTAAAACTTTGCACAAATGGAAACTACCATTGAATTTGAAACTAAAAAAAAGGGACATTAAAGACAAAATGAATAATTAATGTTTTTGATAAATTAGCTAAAAAAAACAAATCAAAGAAATTTTTCGGATACAAGTAATGAGTCATATTAAAATATGAAACAATAAGAAATAAATCTCTTTAATAATTCAAGCTTAAATTGAATAGACCAAATGATGGTGACACATTGTTCCTTATTAGAAAGCGGTTACCAGAAATTTTTAAAATGCGTTAAAACAATAGAAGTGCTTATTCATCTCATTTCTATAAGTGTATTGCTTCACTCGATCCCCCCGTCAGATTGGAAAAGTATACAGTCCATTCTATTTACTTATTATTCTATTTACTAGTCCACTTATATTTTCATAGGGCGAATTTTTTTCCTCTTTATTATCTTACAACGAACGCTAAGCAATCATGTTTGCAGCAGTAGCTGCAACCTAGTAAAGAGCGAACAACAGCCAAAAGTAAAGAGCGTTACCTCTAGTAAAGAACGAACCAAAAGTTAAAAAATGAGCTTATAAAAAACTGCCTAGTGAAAAAAGTACCATTTGACACTAATTCAGGAATGGTAAATAATATTTCGGTTCATCATAAAAGTAAAAGTTTATTGCGAAACGAAAATTAAGGTGATTTCGAAAGAAAGTCTGAAACCCCTCGAAAATGGCGTCATATCAGAATGAAAAGCGTACCATTGGAATCGGAACAGTCGAAAACCTTGCAGATAGGAAATTAGAGTCTCCCATCTTGAACATCAAGGAAAATCACTTTTTTGCATGGGTAGCAATGATCTGTCTCCCGACTTTTTTTTTTTTTTTTTTTTTTTTTTTATTTAGGACTAGCGGTTGACCAGAACATCAAATAAAGATACTTAATGACTCATTCAAAAGTTATTTCTCATATCTACGTGCTTTTTATAAATTCCACCATCTGCTGCCACATG
>JAQQPU010008608.1:12772-35121 GCA_029168905.1 Artemia sp. Kazakhstan ARC1039 | reverse complement strand
CATTTTTTGTCCATTGGATAACCAAGGTAGTAATAATAGTGAACAATATCATCAGGAAATAAATAATACCAGTTTCTCTACACCTCAGTCAATCTCAGACAGACAACAAGGAGAAATTGTAAGTTTAGGACGGGGAAAACGATCAAGGCACCCACAAGGGTTTTATGAGGATGTAGATTCAGATTATTCTGGGTAGGATACTCAGATCTTAAAAGGCGTGTGCATAAATATTTTACTAATTATTCAATGTTTTTTTTTAACATCCCCTAAAAATAGTGCATTAATTTAGTTAATGGAAATTATATATATATGGATAACATTGCTGCTGTTACCAAGATTTTTTTCTCAATAAGGAAATTGATAATAAATCATAATCAAATAATAATCATAAATTATAATAAAAATTATGTTTAATTTTATAGCAGATTTTATAAAGAAAATTGGAATTATGTCCAATCCTCATTTCTAATTTTTCTTTTTTTTCCTCGCAAAGATAGGCTTTCGCTACATTAAAACGCTATAAGATTTATTGATAAGTATATGTTTATATGTTTACGTGTAGGGGAAATTGTAAGTGACTGCGCACCTAGTGAACAAAAGGGCTTTCACTTATAAACAGTGTCAACATTGCCAGTTTTGTGGCCGAGAAGGGAAGCACAGTTTAAAGACTTATCCTGCCAAAGTGATTCCCCGTCAAAACAGAACACTTTTATTTTTCAGTGTATGTTTTTAAGTGCACACTTTAATTTAGTATTTGCTGTTTGTTCTTTTATTTTTTTTTGTTTAATTTTTATTTTTGTTTTATGGATATTCTGCTTCGTAATACTAGGAAATTTTTTTAAAATAAGTCAAAAATCTGAAGGGAAATAATAAGAACTTTGGTTCTCTTTAAGAGGGGGGTGGATTGTAAAGTATCTTCCTGATTTAAATTGAGTTAATAGATTAGTCTAGCTGACAATATTTTTGTTGCAACACAGCTTTGTTTGTCACGGAACCCAAGGGATTTCTTTGAATATAGGTTTAACCAGTGTTGTGAAGGGTGAAAGGATTCCTAGAACATATTGATAAACCTGTAGAAAGACAAGTTTATATTTGCGTGTTTAACCCTTAGATAGAGTCAGTCGAACGTATGTATTGTACGTGATAAGTATCTATGGCTTTGATATAAATAAAGACTTTATATGAAACATCTATGGACTTGAATATCTAGCTCTGCAAAATGGTATATTAGTTTGTAAGCACCATTGAATGGACTCGCCCAACTCTTGAACATTAAAAATAAAGCTTACACCCTGTACGCGGTAGTACCATCTGTTGTATAGCTAGCGTACCAGCTATCAGTGACGGGATAAGTAGATCTTGTTGTTGAAGGAGTTGATTTCTTAACCTCAAAAAAGTGCATTTTCAACTTCTCGAAAGAGATCATCGGACTAATCTCTAGATAACACCCTTGCGATAGATAATTTGGCAGAACGAATTTGGATTGAGCAGGGAAAATATGGTTGTGGGGTGAAAGATAGACTGCTTCTAATTATAGTGTTTAGAGTGTTGAACGTATGTTTTTGTTCAAATTCATACGTATGAGATGAAGAATGAGTTGAAAGTAGGACCTTTTAGGAAAGACTTTCCGGATGCCCCCCCCCCCACTTTGGGAAATAAAAATTGTAACATGCAAGCATTTTTCTGATTTTGCTATGCTGACTGTCTCATAGGTAGTTTAGAACATAATGTTTGATGTATCTGTTGCAAGGTGCCTCATGTACTTCTTTGTATGATGTTAAGCAAATTAGCAACCATTTACCTTTTTTGGTTACTGATGTAAATATTCCATCAAGGACAGTCCAGATTCAGATTCATTTCTGTTGATTCTTATCATAAGCGGTCGAGAAGGTAATGTTTGATACATCCATAGCGAAGTATTTCCTGTACTTATATTTGTGAGTTTAAGTGTTTTAGTGTTGTTCATTAGCGTAATCACCTGTCATATAGATGGGTTGTCAAGGATAGTGCAACTCATGACTGATTCTTGCTGGTCAGTTGGGCGTATTCAATTTATTTAAAGTCAACTCTTACATAGCTATCTTAATATGGGTAGTCGAGAATTTAATGTTTGACTCATTTATAGCATATTTTTCTCATGATGACACATATTTTCGTGAAGTTCATTTAATTTTATCTTCTGCTCACATACATTTCTTTTGTCAATCTCTGCTCAGCTCTAGGCTGATTCCAGTTGATCAGTGTGGCATTTTCAACCAGTTAAAATCAATTCGGATATGTGAAATACGGGCTATATTTCCAAAGGTAGTAGAAAATGTAATATTTGATGCATGTATAGAGAAGTGTTTCATATGCTTTTGTGTTTGATAATAAGTGTTAGTTGCGCTTTTTCAGTTTTATCAGCTGTTCATGTACAATTTTTTGTCAATCAAAGTTCAACTCTACGCCGATACCAACTGACCAGTGTGGTGTTTCCAATATGATGAAATCAATTCTGGTAGTTATACCGGCTATCTTATCATAAGCAGTTGAAAACATGATGTTTGATGCATCTCTAGCCAAGTGTTTCATATACTTCTGTGTTTGATAATAAGTATTTTAGTTTTGCTCATTTAGTTTTATCAACTGCTCATATAATGGTTTCACAAAGGACAGTGAAGCTCTAGGCTGACTACTGCTGATTGATGTGACGTTCTCAGTCTATCAAAACCCATTCTGACATTGTTTTACTGACCATCTTACCTATGGTTGCCGAGAACGTAAGATTTGGCACATCTATATCAAAGTGTCATGTACACTTCCATATTTGACGATAAGTATTTTAGTGTTGTTCTTAAACGTGTAGTCAAGGAGAGTAAAGTTCCAGTTACTAATCATTGCTGCGTTTGTGACCAGTCAAAACTAATTCTAACATTGCTATGCAATCTCATCATAGGCAGTCTAGAAGGTAATGTGTATACCAGAGTGTCTCATAAACTACTCAGTCCTCCCTCAGAGCCTTTTTATGTAGCATAAGTATATTTTTTAGGTTGTTTGGATGAAAGCAGAAGACCAAACGGTGTTCAGTATTCATCGAAGGGTGGTGCCAAAAAGTTCTAAATATGCCATAAGCTATGATGGTTCAAAAATATGGAGGCTTCATATTCGTCATGTGAGTTTATTCTTTAATATGACTTTGGAGGTTATTGAGTAATGTTTGTGATTATTACTAATGCCAAAGCGATATCACTTTCGAGTGATTCACTTAGTAATGTTCCCCATTTTTCTGCAAGTACCAAGGATATCAAACTACTACAAAATATGACCTCTAGACCCATCTTAGGTCTATTCATACCTGAACACCCGATTATCTAAGATTTTCTAAGAATCATTTTCATTGTCCTGAGTGCTTTAAGAGTCCAGCAAAAGGTCCCATGCACAAAAAGGGCAAAGCTTTTCTGCAAGTACCAAGGATATCAAACTACTACAAAATATGACCTCTAGACCCATCTTAGGTCTATTCATACCTGAACACCCGATTATCTAAGATTTTCTAAGAAACACACTTATGGTGTTGTCTCTAATACATCCCAGATTTACCAGATGCTTTCGCCCAAATGATTGCAGCAGATTGACTAGGGGCAAAAGCCTAATAAATTGGTTTTCTCTCTTTTGCACAGAAAAAAGTTGTGTAGATAAGTTTTTATTATTTGAAATTGTTTGAACATTACCATAAATATTTGAAAACTTTCAAAAAGCTTAAAAAGTTAGTCAGAGAAAGAAACGAGGATTTTTCCAGTCAGTGAAACGAGGTAATATCCTCTTTTTTCTTTTTCACATAGTTTTTATTTTGTCTTATTTTTATTTTTACTTGCAATACGAAATAGAAGTTTTGTGTGTTTTTATTCCTTAAAATAAATCGAAAAAACCTTTCAAAATTGGTGTTCATGTATGACCATGGGTACACATAAGCTCAATTTCAGGGAGGGGGGGGGTTACCTGGTCTAAACAGAACTTTTAATGCTGTCTCATAGAAATCTCAAAACAAAAATATAAAAACATAAGGAAGCGTCATTCAGCCAATGGGGGGTGCCCCCGCCTGCCCTCCTTTATGGGCGCCCATGTTTATGGCTAACCTAAGGTGAGTCCAGAGGTCAAAAGGGTTTGTATTTTGATGTCCTTGGTATTTTAAAGACTCCATTAATCTATTCTAGGTTTTTTTTTTACACTAAGACACTATACAATACCGGATTTATAAATCCTTTTAAATTTTCATCATCTTGTGAATCCGTCTTGAACCCATGACCAATAAAAAATAGCCGAAAAAATACGCAAAGGCTATTTAGATTTTGGAGCGGAAACATTTCTCCATTGGAAGTGCTGCTTTAAAAAAATACCATATTCATCAATATAACATGAAAATATCAAAGCAGCAAAATATACACACAATTTCTAACTATGAACGGTTGTAGACGATAAAAAGCTGAATTAGTAACCAAACCTCAAAAACGAAATTTTGTTAACAATAAATATATAAAAAAGGCGTATTTTAGTTTATTCCAAATATATAAAATTCATTAAGTTTAATGTTACCCATCAAGAGTTACGAGCCTGAGAAAATTTGCTTGATTTTCGAAAAAAGAGGAAAACACCCCAAAAAGAGTCACCTCAATCTTAAAGGGAATTAAATAAAAAAAAAATTTTTTTTCAGCTGATAGTAAGGAGCAACATTAAGAATTAAAACGAACAGAACTTATTACGTATATGAGGAGGTTCGCCCCTCATCGCTACCTCGCTTTTTACGCTAAAGTTTGAATTTTGTTCCAATTCTTTGAGAATGACCCCTGAATCACAAAGACCGTTTAATTAAAATAAATAGCTCTTTTGATAGTTCAAAAATACTTAAAGAGCGTATGGTATTGACGGAGCGTATGGAGCGAGGTATTGACGATGGAGTGAACCCCCTCATATACGCATTAATTTATGTTAGTTTTAAGTTTTAATGTTGCTCCTTACTTTCAGTTGAAAAAATTTATTTTTTTATATTTAATTTCTGATGTTAAATCCGTTTTTAAATCCGTTTTTTAAATAATACTGGAAAATCTGGCGCCCCTTTCGCGTAAAATTCTCTTCCCCCATGAAAAATTCCTTCATGGAAAGATCCTCCCACGAAACCCCCTCCCCCACCACCACCAGAAAAAAAACTATATATAAACAATGAGCAAGGTTCATAACTTGCAGCCCTTCCTTTGGGGACTGTGGGGGATTAAGTCATCCTCAAAAACATAGTTATTAAATATTTCGACTATGCTGAGCAAAATAGCTATCTTAAAATTTGATCCAGTGACTTTGGGGAAAAATGAGCGTGGGAAAGGGCCTAGTTGCCCTCCAATTTTCCGATCACTTAAAAAGGGCACTAGAACTTTTAATTTCTATTTGAATGAGTCCTCTCACGACATCCTAGGACCACTGGGTCGATACTATCACCCCTGGGAAAAAACAAACAAAATAAACAAATAAACACGCATCCGTGATCTTTCTTCTGGCAAAAAAATACAAAAATCCACAATTTTGCAGATAGGAGCTTGAAACCTCTACAGTAGGGTTCTCTGATACGCTGAATTTGATGGTGGGATTTTTATTAAGATTCTATGACTTTTAGGGGGAATTTCCCCCTTTTTTGAAAATAAGGCAAATTTTCTCAGGCTTGTAACTTTTGATGGGTAAGACTAAAGTAGATGAGTAAGACTAAACTTATATATTTTAAATAAGCATAAAAATCCAATTCTTTAGATGTATGTATATGTATCAAATTCTGTTTCTTAGAGTTTCGGTTGCTATTGAGCCGGGTCACTCCTTACTTACAGTTCGTTACTACGAACTGTTTGAAATCCCACATTCAGTTTCAGCATATGAAAGAACCTTACTGTAAAGGTTCCATGCTTTTATTTACAAAAATTTGGAACTTGCGTTTTTTTTCCACAACAAATATCACACATGCGTTTTTTTCCAGGGGTGACTGTATCGACCCAATACTTCTAGAAGATCGGGAGAGGGTCCATTTGAATTGAAATCATAAGTATTTTTAAAGAACTTCAAGACTTTGTTGTAAAGAGTGAGGGTTGAGGACGGGACAGCCACCTCACACACGGAATAATATTCTTTTCGTTTTAAGTAATACTGTTGCTCCTTGCCTTCAGTTGAAAAAACGTGTTTCTCTTTATTTAATCTTATACCAGAGACCAGAGATCATTCAGTCTAGTTTGAGGACCTCTTTCTCCTCTTTCTCCTCTTCTTGCCTCTTTCTCCAAGGATCAACCTAGGGAGCCGATAATTAGCCAAAAAGAAAAATAATCATTTTCTGCTTAGTTTTTATAGCATGGAATACGATTTGAAAGGTAATCTGGAAATAAAGCACTTGAATTTGCAAGCTGGCTACATTTTGCTGCAGCGGAAAAATTATTTATTAGTTTGGTAACTTATAATAATTTCTATTAGTTTTGAATAAAAAAATCTTCCGCCGTATGTTTCCACTTTTTTCTAGGAAACTGATTAAACATACTCACTTACATTAAAATATATACATTTATTAGACAGATGGACACATTAAAGCTTTAACATTAGACTCATCTGTAACTTTAGAATCTACGAATTTCAGGGGCCATAGGGTTAGTGTCCCTAGTTTCGTCTGTATCGGCATGTTGTACCTCTTTTGAATCAGGATCTCTTATGGCTCACTCATGTAATAGTATTAGATAATAACACTTGCTCAGTTTCACTAATAGTCGCACGTCACTTTACAGACGCAAGTTGGCTTCGTTGCATGATTCCCTGAGAATCGTTCTTTACTAGATCCAACTAAGAAGAAGCCGAATAACAACACAAAAATGATTGTGTTGTATCACGAATAATCTTCGGCAATCTGTCATGCTTCATATGCACAACGTGCCCTAGGCATCTCAACCTTTCTTTTATCTTAGCCCTAGAGAGAAAGCCGAATAACAACACAGAAACGATTGTGTTGTATCACGGATAACAAAACAAAATTTACAGTAACAAGGTGGATACAACCTACCTCGTTGAAATCTGAACCATATCAAGTTTCAGAGTAAGTGTAAGTAGGAAAGAGGACCTGACCCTCGTTTACTCTCTATCCATTCTATATGGACATCAAATCCCTCTTAAGAATCAGTTATCGTTTAAAATTTATCTCTGATGGTGATAATTGCATCTCATTGATACATTTAGTATAAGGTAGTTGTGCTAGAATTCAGGCCTTTTTGAAATCTGAATCCTGTCACGAATACCAGTCTGGAAATTATGGGGCCCAAGATAAGCCCAAAGTCTTACCGTTGCCGATTCCCCCAAATAGTATCAGATTGTTCCGTCTTGACGAGTAAAGCCGCTACTCTTTTTACGCCACCTATCATACGGCAGGAGTCTTAAATCAAAGTCAGGCCCAGATAGAGTTTTATGACTCGCCTCCTAACTTTGTCCGCATGGGTGTGAATTACCTTCGTCAACGTAGGATCATTCACAGATTATTCCTTATTTTACCTCAATGTGAGTTATACTAATTTTTATTAATTGTTTAGGTAAAGGAGACGGATCAAGGCTGTTACGTTTGCCAGGTCAACACGTCACCTATGAAGCAACAAATTGGTTGCATTGAGGTCTTAGGTAAGTCATTTTTTATATTATAATTTTTTTCTAGTTGGATATACAATTAGGATACTGATTTTGTAAAATTAGGTAGGATTATATAAAATTAGATTTCTAGACCGTGTATAGGAAGAAAGATATATTTAATAATAAACAATCAGTATTCGTTCTTCACTTTCCAACAAAGGTGAATGAAAGGGCGTGAAAGGGCGAGCGGGTCAATTGAATTACAATTATTCAATACGCTCACGCTAAACTAAATCAAAAACTAATCCCGTTAAAAAGAAAAAAAAATCATAAAAACCGGAGAAAAACACTTTGACAACAATATCAACCACGAGTGGGCTGCTCAACAAATTAACTCCTAATATGTTTTGGCTCCGACCTGGAAGCAAGAAGATAATGTGCAATTTCCACAAAGGTAAGCAGCTTTCACAGTAGGCTACGTACTTGATTTTCTAAGCCAAATAGTTAAGTCAGGTTATGCCGAGCATGACATTTGACACTTACACCAGCTCTTTTACACTAAAGGCCTATTCATGGGGATGGCAGTTGAGTTCTCGTTCCCCACAGAGTCTTGAGAATACAACAATTTATTCAACAAAAAAGTAGATTTCTCCATTTAGTTCTGCTCTGATCTCAAGGCAAAGTTGAACCAGAGCTCTTTGTTAAGTTCACCGAAAATGAAGAAGGGGAGGATGAAAGATATATTTTCGTTGAAGAGCATCAGCATGTTAATGAATGACTTCCATTCACTTCTCTCCTTCATAAAAAAGAGCCGTAGGGAATAACGCGAAAATCCACGAATCAATCAGGATTTCTATAATCATCATAACCATCATAAGCAACTTATGCATAAACAACTATAATCATCATAAGAAACCTTATGGCTATTGAAGTAGGAAGGCTCATGATAAAAAGTGACGATAAGGGCTTTCATTTTGTTTTATTAACTGCTCATCCAAAAAAAAAATGAACAAAATGAACTAATTTAAAATAAACAAAACCTATAAAGACATAGGTAAAAAACACGAAAACGCTATACAAAAATAAAATGAATACAAAAGAAAACCTTATATCCAGACCATTGATAAACTTAGCCTACTGATTTTTTTAGGCTGTGGTTAAGTGGTTAAGTTGAATTACTTTGAGTATGATCTTTCACACTTAAGCAAGTCTTATTACCCTAGAGGATTATGTTCATGAGGATGGCAGTTGAACTCATGTGTACCTCCCATCCTTGAGAAAACAACCATTTTTTCAAGTAAAAGATAGATTTTTCCATTTTGCTGTATTCTGCTCTAAGGGCAGAGTTGAGCAATAGCTCAATTTCAACAGGAGACGGATGAGAGGGAAAGGGGAGAAAAAACACCATTTGTTGAAAAACCAGCATGAAAACATAGGCTCATGTACATGGATACCTTCTTTCCAGCTCTCATCCTCGTAAAAATATACCCTAGATTAAGAAACATTTCCTGCTCTGATGGTTATTAATTTTTGACTCCCGAGTAAAAATTAGACTTCAGGGGAGATAGAAAAATAGTCCACGAGAGCATCGATGGCCCATTTTCACGAGCATGGCAGTTGAATTCATGGTCGCCTCCCAATGAAAACAGCCAACAAATTTTCTATCTAGCTCTACTACGGTATCAAGACAGAGGTCAATTTCAATGAAAGATGGATGAGAGGAACATGAAAGTAGAAACATACTTTTTCTGAAGAAATTCAGAACATGGATGAATGACTTTCATTCAGCCAATGAAAATGGGTCCTAGGCTAAAATGAAAATCTTTGAAACCATCCAGATTTTGGTCTAAAATCATCACAAGTATCTACTGTCTTATGGTTATTGCATGGTTATTATGGTTATTTGCTTGTCATCACAAGCAAACTTATGGTTATTGAAGCAGGATTGTTTGAGAAGGAGACGATGCGAAAGGCTTTAAGTTATTTATTTTCGAAATTTATTATAGGCTCATTTATTAACAACAGGAAAAAAGAAAAAATGACAAAACATGTGAAGACAAGTGAATAAACACACAAAAGCTATACAAAAACAAAATAAAAACAGAGAAACTTACATCTAAACTGTGGGTAAAGGCATTTTCGGACTTGAAGCCGAAATATTTGGGATTTTATGACTATTGGCGGAAAAAAATTGCCATTTTTCCATTATCTCATTAAGAAAAATATACCCGTTTTCTATATTTTCAATATTATTTTCTATATTTTCATATATTTTGCTATATTTTCATTTCCTTTGAGTAAATGGTAAGGTAGTGCGATCTATGAAATTATTTTCTACAGTGTAGCTTGGAAGAATCATATTTATTCTTGGAAGCAATAAATTTCGTGGAAGGCAATAAATTCCAAACAAGAGGACTATAATAACGAATTACAAAAAATGTCAAAAAAAAACTCCTAAACTCTTGTGCTATATTTTTTACATTCCTTCATTTTGATTTTTACGCTCTTTATTGTAAGTATAATCTCATTAAAAATCCTTGACTGAGATTTTAGAAATCCTTTACATAGACTGGGATATAGCCTAAATCGCTTTGTTGAGCTTTAAACAATGTGTTCTTTATTTGTTTTTTCACGAAGTCAGCACTAGGAATGACAATTAGGGGAGGTAATGACAAGAGGTAATTATAGGATATTTTAAAAAACACGTTTTTGGTATTTTCATGAAAAACCTTTCCCTCCCACCTTGATTTTGAAAATACTTTTTTCTCTTATTTTGATTATATATATAAAAAATCCTTTACTCCCTCCCGGCATTTTTGTGAATTGGCTTAAAAATAATCTCTTTCTTTTTAAATTTGCAAATTCAATAAAACCAAGAAACCTTTCATGTCCTTATTTATGTAAGGATAATTTTTTATATTACCTTTTTTTATTTCTTTTTCGAGTGATGAACTACAAAAATGAAGAAAAGGGAGAAAATTGTAGGCACAAGACTAACAAGATAGTAATTTGGACATCAAACTTGGATCGTGGACAAAATAAATTAATGTGAAGTAATACGAAGGGAAGGATGATTGTAAAATTTTGTTGGCTGGAGCATTTTCAGTAAAAAAGCAAATGACTTTAATCATGAGGAAAGGTAGACACATATCGAGCTAATTTGGCTGCTTGACTATTTTCAGTTTTGTTTTGCGTTTTTCCATTTTCAAAAAACGAAAATATAGATGTACGATTTAGTTACCTGACATTTTACTTCTCTCATCACAACCAAAAACTAAAAGCGAAAAGGGTGTCAAAACAAACACAAGTTTGTTATCTGAGCCCATTTTAGATTTTTTTTTTTCAAACCTAAAACCCGCGATTTTTGAAGATTTTTTTTTGTAAAATTATGAAGTTATTAGGGTAGTATACGTCCTCAAAAACTGTTTCCTATCCTTCGATTATTGGAGGAAAACAGAAAAGCTTATTAAAGATCCCAAAGACTAAAAGCGAAAACTAAAAGCGAAAAGTGTGTCAAAATAAACACAAGTTTGTTATCTGAGCCCATTTTAGATTTTTTTTCAAACCTAAAACCCCCAATTTTTTAAGATTTTATTTTTTGGAAAATTATGAAGTTATTAGGGTAGTATACGTCCTCAAAAACTGTTTCCTATGCTTCGATTATTGGAGGAAAAGAGTAAAGCTTATTAAAGATCCCATAGAAACACTGTTATTTTGAACACATAGTCTAAATGCTTACAGTTATCATCTGAATTTAAATCAAAATTCCCTATAATTATCAGTAAAAGAATTTGAGGGAAAACGACGAGAGGAATTGATCCCTCCCCTCACTTATTGGCCTCAACTAGACACTCTAAACATATGAAGAAGAAGAAGAAATGTCATATTTCGTCAGCGTTACCACATTCAACCGTAAAAATAAATAAACAAAGCCAATTAGTTAAATCTGAAGACGCTTTTTTTTGGTAAAAATTCAAACATTAACAATCAGTTGATTCCCAAAGTACGACTTAACTTTTAAAGGAATGTTTGGCAGGTCCTGCTACCAAAACCTGCATATGAAGGTATTTTCATTGAAAATGGATTTCCCAATGTTTTCCAATTTTTAAGATATATATCGTTACCTAATTTTCAACTTAACATTCAACCTAGGAATCAGATTCAATTTCACTGTCCTTGATACTGTTAGTGTTTAAGCCAAAAAGTCAAAACACCCTTTTGACCCAGTACGGCTGGGTAAAATCCACATGACGAAAATTACTTGTACAAGAAAACATCGTCGTGCAGTTTTCTAGTTATAAAATAAATCAAACAGTTCGTGGTAACGACCTGTTCGATTCCGGAGTGATCGGAAAACGATTAGAGAGCTAAAGTCTTTTTTCAAATGAAACATGCAAAGGATAATTTTTCAGGATAAATTGTCTGCAAGAAATTTTACGGAGCGGGGGAGGTACTTTTATAAAAAAAAAAAGCCGTATCGCTCAAGTTGTTCATTCATTGACGCGTTATAGAACCGGTTTTTTCGTTAATTTCTTCCAGTTTAGCGTTAATTTCTTCCAAATATAATTTGGGATATGTATTTGCACATTAGGAGGGGGTAAAGTATTTGGACAGTGTGAATTTAGAAAACAATTCTTACTACATAACATACCGAATAATTGTACCTAAGACAGTAGGCATGCAGACCCGCTATACTTTACCACACCCCCCTAATGTGCAAATATATACCCCAAATTTGTTTCTAAAGTATTATATCTTTATCATACTTTGGTATATTATATCAAGATTGAGTGTCAGAGAAACATATTAGAATAACATTAGGTAGGGCGTATATCATGCAAGCACCGGGGGGGGGGGTATTTAAAGCGAGTCCTAATTCGTTATATTTTTGTTACAAAGGAAGCAGGCGGATTTTTCATAGTTTAAATTTTCAACGGAGGAGTCCCCCGTGAGGGGAGGGAATTTTTCATAGGGGGTGAGCCACATTTACCGGCATTATTCAAAAAACGATCAGAACTTAAATAAAAAAAAGTTTTTTCAACTGAAAGCAAGGAGCAACATTAAAGCTCAAAACGAACAGAAACGATTCCATATATGAAAAATTTCCCCAATCCTCAGTACCTTGCTCTTTACGCTAAAGTTTGACTGTTTTCCCCAATTTTTTAAGAATGACTCCTTGAAACATACCGTAAGTGTTATTTAATTAGAATAGGAAGCTTTTTTAAAAGGGCTAAGAACTTTAGCGTGAAGAGAAAGGTATTGAGGAGGGGGCAACCATTGCATGTGGGGAATAGTATCTGTTCGTTTTTGTTTTAATGTTGCTCCTTACTTTCAGTTGAAAAAACTTGTTTTATTGTTCTATTAACTCGAGATACAACATAGCAGGGATTTTCAATTTTCTTGAGGTCCCACCAATGTGCACAAATTTCAGTAAGTATGGATCTTTTTAAAACTGTATATTTAGGCTTATTTGAAAGATGTATACTAATCCTAGGAAGAGTTTTACTAAATTAAATCTATACATTCACAACACACTCATTGTCAAACTAAAAAAAGAGACAAGTTCAATTAATGGTATTTTTTTGGCTTCTACAGATCATCCTGTTAAGGAACACAAAACAAAAACAAAAAGGTAATAAAGCCCTTTAACTTGCCCCCTTCTTGTCTTGCATTAGAGACTTGTTCAACCTAATTAAGCAAAATCACTTAATAAAATCTATTTTGGCAAAATATTCATCTATTTGGTGGGAGATAAAATCTGGATCTGTTGCACTTAAAAAAGATAAACAGCTAGATTAATATTCCGATGCTTATCATTTTTGTTTCCAAACTAAACCTCTCTTTTTGATATGTCAATTTTGCTGCACCTTGTGTAACTCCAGCCTACCCAAGTAAGGCAAAAGCGAGAAACAACTCGGCACCGGTAACCTAAAAGGACGCCTGTTCCACATCATGAATAAAGCAGGAGAACGGAAAAACGGAAAACGTGATTCGTTCGTTTCTTAC
The DNA here is from genome assembly GCA_029168905.1 of Artemia sp. Kazakhstan ARC1039. Taxonomy (NCBI): domain Eukaryota; kingdom Metazoa; phylum Arthropoda; class Branchiopoda; order Anostraca; family Artemiidae; genus Artemia; species Artemia sp. Kazakhstan ARC1039. The sequence continues at coordinate 21,507 of JAQQPU010008608.1, read as the reverse complement.
TATTTTCGACAAAAACTGCATATTCATGTGCAAGATTGTTTAAAACTATGGGATACGTACGTAACAAACTTCTATATTCGTATAATAATAATAATGATAATAATAATAATAATAATAATAATAATAATCTGTATTTAAAAGCCAATTAAAGCCTTATACAAAAAGACTAATACTAAAGAAAAATTACACTTCATTTGACATCCTTCCCATCAATACAAAATTTCCTACTGCCACAATATAACGGGGAGTCCTAGACCTCATTAACTCACAAAGCAGCCTATCTTCCCCCTCCTGGATAATTAATCCCCTTAAATGAGATAGTTGCTTACACCGGAGGAGGAAATGGCCCAACCCATAATCATTTTCCCCACATCTCAAGCAACTACACCCGGCCTCCGGACCTTCCCTCTTTTTCCTTCCAACCTTAGTATAAATTTGAAGACAATTATGATATGATATGATGATAGGCTTCAGGGGCTCCGCTGCCTGATTCTCTTGGGTTCGCTCTTTACTAGATCTGACTAAATAAAAGCCGAATAACAACACAGAAATGACTGTGTTGTAACACAGATACATAACAGATTTTTTCAAAGAAAGTTCTTCCTTCAATTGCGTTCTTATTTTTGTTTTATCTCTGTTTGACTTTTCTAAATTACATGTGTCCTTCAGTAGCACTTGCTCTCTTGATCTCCAATTGTCTAGATTCATTAAAAAGGTGTTTGAGCATCTGAGCCTCGGAGATTATGGTGTAGGATAGAAAATAGCATTGGCAAGAAGACCTTTTATTTTCCCAACAGTAAATAAAATGCTTCAATCAAAATTAATTGGCATTTGATATTTGCAGCTAAATCTGACAGATTCGAGCTATAAAAATGCTTACTTTTATTTCAAGTTTCAAGCACTGGTAATTTTCAATCATATTCAATAGCGCAATTTGAAATTGCTTTTAGGTGTCCTCGCATTAAGTTACCCCTCAAAGTTCCGCATATGGAGGGGTGTGTGCCCCCTATTCAATACATCGCTCTTAACACTAATTTTTTTTTGGTTCTTTCAAAAGAGCTATCTATTCTAATTAAACGGCCTTTGTGATTCAGGGGTCATTCTTAAAGAATAGAACAAGATTCGAACTTTAGCGTAAAGAGCGAGGTATTGACTAGGGAGTGAACCCCCTCGTACTACTATTACTACTACTACTACTAACAACTCACCGCAGCACCAAGCCGCCTGAGGCCAACACAGCTACGCAAGCTCCTCCTCCATCCCAATCTTTTCAAAGCTTCCCTTTCTACACCCGCCCACGAAGTTCCTGTTTCCTTTAAATCTTTCTTTATGACGTCCTCCCACCCCAGACGGGGACGCCCTGCTTTCTGTTTATACATAATAATTTCTGTTTGTTTTAAGTTTTAATGTTGCTCATTACTTTCAGTTGAAAAAAATAGTTTTTTTTTATTTAATCAAGATAAAAGGGGCACGCCGCACAAACTGCAAGAACAATTTTGTAGTAAATTAATGATGTTAGAAAGAAATTCTTCGGGAAAATTTTTTTGAATAATAAGGTACTAGGAGGCACAGACTGTTGGCGACAATGATTGTTGGCTGTTCCTAGTTTCGAGAGACTTGCAAAAGATTAACCTCTATGTATTTTTAGTCGCTTGAGGCTAATTATATATTGTTTATAACAGTGATATCTACTTATGTGATTAAAAAAATAGTTTTTATTCATAAAGGGTTCGCTCTTAGAATAAAATAAAAAGTTACAAATAGAAATTACTGTGGTGTTGGAGGATGGGTTCTTCCTATTTAGGACCTTAAGATCACACATATTGNTGGAGGATGGGTTCTTCCTATTTAGGACCTTAAGATCACACATATTGAAGATGCTTCTATGACTTTGACCTCAATAATGTGTGAATTTTTTAAATATTCATCTAAGGAGGGCAATAAACTCCCTTCTCCCTCTATATGGCATTACTGGAGAATCTTCCGACCTAGTTTCAAGGTTTTGAAATATGGAAGATGTGTTTCATTATTTACCAGTTCCCTAATATCCGTATGACTGACTTAAGAAGACATTCAAAAAGATAAAAAAAGACCTTTAAATTTATGGATTACTTCCAAACGAAATATTGTAGAAGTTTGTAAGTGTATTGGTAAAATATTCGCTAAACATGTTTAGATTTTTGATGTCTGTATTCTTTTTAGCCTTAGATTTATAATGAGTAAGGTCAAAATCCATTTAAAAAATATTTTGCTGGAAATTAAACATCATTTGTGTAATTTATTCCTAGTGTTTCGGTTTTGGACGGTTATGGTGCAAAATCAGCCTCATACTTGTAATCGGCAAGCTCAAAATCTTTGTATACCATTTTGGGTGAAAAGTTTGGCAAGTTGGGCTGGGGACTGGCAGGGTAAAGAAGGCAAGGACTTCACCTTCAGCCCTTCAATCACACAAGCCGAAATGCCTGGTATGACACATATATTAAGAAGGGGTAATATATCCCAATTTCTCTCAAAAAGCCTCTGCTTCGTAAAGGCTATGTCTATAGTTTGAGGGGATCTTAGTCTAAAAAAACGGTCACAACGGTCACAACGGTAAAAAAACGTAGATTGGTCTTCTGACCGTTGTGATTAAATGCTGATTAGGAATCCTTGTGAGAATCTGATTTCAGCAAGATGTATGATCTAAGATATATTTGTAGCAACCAATTACTACTATCAACTCATGCCAGCGCCAAGCTGCGTGAGGCTGACGCAGCCCCGCACGCCCCCTACTGCATCCCCATTTATGTAGAACTTCACTTGTTGCCCTCTCTCATGATTTTTTAATTTCCTTTAATCCTTCCTTATAAACTCTTTCCATCCCATTCAGGGTTGACCTGGGATGTGAATTTCGAAATAAAACTTTGAATGATTATAATTTCCCCCATAAAACATATCTGATAGGGCTGCCGGCTCTCCCTAACATCCGCACTTTATACTACACTTAGACTCCCCGCCCCCAAAAATAATTTTAAAAAATGAATGCTCTAACACGATAGCAATGGGATAACTCTTTTTTAGAATGCCTCAAGAATGGAAAAAATAGAATTGCATTGATATTAACAATAAAATTTTCGGTCCAAATACTTTTAAAGGCAATCGGTCAATAAAACAGTAGCAATGATCAACTGACTATGTCTTTCACATTCTAAAAGGATTCAATAAGGGCACCAGCCAAAATTTAGCGTAAAGGACGGGGTTTTTAGGCGACAGTCTCCCCCTTCCCCCATACATAGGAGAGTTTAAGTTCTTTCAAATTTGTAATGTCACTGTCTAATTGCATTTAAGAACCTTTTTTTTATTTAACAGAGGTAAGACGACAGCCTACTGTTGTTTGCCAGTTACATCTTGGCAGTTTCCGAGAAAATAAGCACTGAAACACGTACCCAAAATGAAGTCTTATAAACGCTACCGTATTCCCAAACAGAATGAAACTTCCCCAGTTTAAAACAAATAGAAAGTATTTTTAATTAGTTTCCCAATCTACTTCAGTATTTTATGATGAAAGTAAGAGGGGTTCCTGTCCCTTTTTGATTACAAAAGAAAGTCTTACTTAAGTCAACTTAAGTCTTTTGTACAAAGACTTAAGTTGAAGACTATTTTGCATAGCTGGTTCTTATCCATGAGCAAATTCCAAGCTGAGGAATCGTAATGGAACAGAGCTACTTAACTTTATGCTTATAGCCTACAAAGTGCTTTCGAATATATGTCCTTTGGGCTCACTATATTCGGGGGTATTTAAAATTATAAAACTACAAAAATACATGGGATTTTGAAGTATTGTGCAGAAATTTCAAACAATGGTTTTGCCTATTTGAAAGTGTAACAGTGCTTGGCTGTTCTTTTCAGGTTTTATAGGAAATTATTTTTGTAACTTCAAAGCAGTTTATAGTTAATAGAAGTTGAGAGTAATATCAGTTTAATTTTTTCCTGTGTTTTAAAAATGTTGCATCTAACAAAACTTGCAAAGTCAGTTTTTTTGGATTTTTCGGTAAAAGTTTTTTATTGTCATTAAAACTCTTGGTTTTGTTGGAACATAAAATAATTTTATGCTAAATGATAATAAAAGTTTCGGAGGTGCTGAAATCAATTGATCCAGATCCACATCAGACAAAAAAAGAAGAAAAAATATTTTGTGATGAATTTCATTCTTTTTAATCTTTATTTAAAAAAAAAGAAACAGATGCAAAAAGAAACGAAGGAGCTATGTACATACTGCTTCTAATGCTGCTTTTACTGCAGCTATTGATACTGCAGAAGCTAAAAAGTTTTCAGGGAGTGTTTAGAGGGATGTTGAACTGAATCAAAATAGGCTATGAACATGCATATTTCCAAAAGAGTATACCAACAATATCTTAGGAACGACTTAGATTATGAAGTTGAAATTTTCAGTGTACATTGAGGCAACTTTTGAACTCGCCAAAAGGCACTGTGTGAATACTTCAACTACTACGGCTACTATTGCAATAATTCCAAAATATAATGAGCGCAGATATGTCTTAAACGGAGCAAAAAAAAAAAAGCTAAAATTACAATGAACTAAAAGTCAAAAGAACTAGATATTAGACTTTATAAAAAATAAAACCAATAATGAGCTTATAATGTTCCAAAATAAGACTGATACTCAACTCAAACTTAAAATGAACAGAAATTATTAGATATATGCACTGGGAAGTCCTTTTATCCCAATTATTGCGCGAATGTTATTCGCGCTTTACTGATAGCAATATATATTTTAAGTGATTTCAAAGCGAAAGCAAAATAAAAATGGATGTTTACTTAAATAAAACTCAAGGCCGTATCTAGAGTGAAAAGCGTTATGGGGCTTCAGCTCCATTCCACCCCTCCCCCTAACAGTAATCCTGGATATGTTCCTTAGAAAACTAACCTATTTAAAATACATATTGTTTTCAATGAAGTTCAATTTATAATTTTTATAACGATAGAAAAGGGGAAAAAGCATAATTTTTCCCATTTTTTTTTGCCAACATGGATTAAAAAAATCGAGAAATAAATCAGGCTCATCATTTTCCTTGACAATCTATTCTTTTTTTGGTGGGGGGAGGGGATGTTATTTGAATTGATATGGTTACAAATAAAATAGTTTTTCCACTCTCTTGAGTATTTTTCAGCAATGTTTGTTAAATAGGTTATGACATAGAAAAGAGAAAGACATAACCGTTTGGTCCTTCTGTTTTCTTCTTGTTGATGTCTTGCCAAACAAATCTCAACAACATATCCAGAAAGGAATGGATTACTGGGTTTGAGCCCTCCTCCCCCATAGTTAAGACTCGTAGAAAAGCGGCAAAATACATATAAACAAACTTTTGATGTGTTTCGGAAAGTTTTTTTGAAAACATCCTCCCCCCCCCCTCCGAAAAAAACTCATATTTAATGTTTATTTTGTTAAATTTTTGGTCGGTGCCATTTCAAAATATTGGATATTGTGCTTATTTATGTGTCGACTATTCAATTAATAATTTAAAAGTAAACATTTTCGGACGATGGAACAACGGTAAGCATAACGCTGGTCTCGATATCCCGTTTATCAGCCTTCGTCAAGTAGTACTATGCATGGTTGGGGGCAAATTTTTCTAAGTATTCTATGTCTCCCCCACAAATTTTTCATGGTACCAATTTGGACAAAGGTCGATTCTGGCTGAACTTACAGCGTCACATTGCTGACCCCTATCCCAAACTAAACAATCAACAACACTTGACTTGATTTCTTGGCCCAAAGAATATAAGTTTGCAACTCCAGTGTACCGACCAAGGCCGTATCCAGGGGGGGGGGTTCCTGGTTTTAACCCCCCCCCCCCCCGAAATTTTTTGACCGAATCGAAAATAAGTCGAAAATTAGTAAAGCCTAGGTAAAAATCAGTAAAATTAGTCAAAAACTGAGTCAAAAATTAGTAAACCGCCCCCCCAAAAAAAGTCAAAAATTAGTAAAACCCTCCCTGAACAAAAATCCTGGATACGGCCCTGGTACCGACCGCTTTGCTTTATAAGGCTTGTTTATTAATTTTTTACTTTTATTTTTTCTGTATGTTATATTTATTATTTTTTAATTTATTTAGCTAATGTCCCAGGTTCTATGGTTTTTCTCGCATGAAGCGAAATCTGTTCTCCTAGAGCTTGTGATAGCCCTCTGGACATCAGTATTATTCTTATCTTATCTAAAACCATGATTCAATGCACCCTCGTCTCCCATTCCGATAGAGATACTTTTTCATCCATACTGCGCTTCATTGTTTTTTCTTTAATTCAAAGCAATACTTGTTATTACTGATATTCCTTTTCATTGCTCAGATTATGGACTGTATTTTGAATTACAAAGAGAAAAAAGAACGTTATTGTTCAATCACCATTAAGTTTGCCCTACCGATACTCATATTTAGTCCGGTAGAAGAATTGAAACTAAGTAACAAATCAACATGGGGCCAGTTGTGTCATGTAAATTGACAATTGTGCTGCCAATTCACGAAAATCTAAGTGGCATCAAGGATGTTTTCGATCTTTTTGTGTAATGATACGAAATTAAGACATTTAAAAATCTAGTGGGGGGGGAGTATTTTTTTTTGTTAAAATATCAAATACAGTATCGTTTTCCTGTCCCTACTAAATGGTTTCCCTGGGCCGCACCAGGGAAAAATATGACCAGGCACGTTCCCCATAACATTCTTGTATTGAGATGTCGAAGGGGAGAGTCAGAAATAACGGGTAAGTTGTCAGGAACTGACAAACACTCTGGTAAACATAAAAAGATTATAGCGATAACAGCAAAAATCTTCGAATTTTGGAGGGAAGGGCCAGTAAAAGGACCCACTCGAAATAATTTGACTCGGTATAGCTGTGGGTATGGGATGGGGGGCGCTGTTTCCTTTTCCCAAGATAGTTTTTCTGTTAATTATCAAGACCTCTATTCTATTAGTTAAAAAATATATTGAATTTAACTGTTTTTTAGTATGTTTTGTTGTGTAGTGTATTAGACCCATAATTTTCAGTAAAAAGGTTTACTATGATCATGATGTCCCAGATATGAAGAAAAAGGCAAAATGCACATGCTCAGGGAAGTCTATTTGGGGGGAGAGGGGAGAATAGGGGAGAAAGTTATGGGGGTGATTTCCTTGCTTAGATTTTGAATTGTACCTCCTTTGCCGTATTCATTTAAAAGATCGTAAAATAGAAAATACCCTCCCCCCTTTGAAAAGTACTTTTTTACATCTGTATTAAAAATTCTACATTTTTGTGAATTGGTACGACTATAGTTACGTTTCCTGTGAAAAAGTAATTGGTTTGGTCTGATAAACAGATTGTTGATATACCCAATATAACAGGGTCTGATAGACCCTGGATTACTAATTAGAGAAGTGTTTTTAAACCGCACCAGCAAAAAGTTAAAGCCACGTTAATTTTTTTTTACCTTTCAAGGACTAATTATAGTTTAAAAGTCATTTTCATTAGCAAGCAACTAAGAAAAAGATAGGGGGAGGGTATTTTTTTCTCAAGGTTGCGAATTACTAAGGATTAACTATAAAGAACAACAATGTTTTGTAGGTAATGAAAGGCTTTACCAAGAGTGTAGGCTTAAAAAGTTGTTTACCCTTTTTTTCGGATTAGGGCTAGAGCACTTGGAACAAATTGCTTCCCTGTTTTCTTAGTGAAACAGATTTGTAATGGAAGATTGCTAGAAAATTACAAACTGATTAGCCTTTTATCTCTGATCAGGAACATTATGTCGGAAAAAGCTCGTGAGGATTTTGGTTTTTTCCCCTTTATTGTAACAAGTTTGTCTTATTAGAGGATTCGATCTTACTACCGTATAGAAACATATGCCATGTTAGCCACGGACAGAAGGAGGCCTTCGGGCCCAATCCTCCCTAAGAAGGTCTAAATTTTCACCTTTTTATTTTATTTTTTATTTTTGAGGTTTCATCGCAAACTATTTGGCAAACACTTAATTGCGCACGGTCATGAAGTATCGTAGTGATTTGAAAAAAAAAGTTTTTCTAGCGGGAGTAGAGAACAATATGAAACTTAAAACGAACAAAAATTAGTGGTTTGCACATTATGCAATATAATGCAAAACTAGTTTCATTAAACTGACCCTTGTATTTCTCTATGTTTGTAGAATGTCTAGAAACTAGCGCTAGAATTTGCATACCAAGGCGTTTGGCACTTTTTTGAGTCACTCTTTGCAGCACAAAATTTCAGAAAATGGCACTTTTTTGTGGAGCGGTCTCTTTTGTCAAAAGAAACATTTTAGCGTTGCCAATAGTAAAGAGCCTTTAGTGCCAATAGTAAAGGCTTCAATATATAATTATTTTTTTTTTCTCCCAGAGCCACTTCATATGGAAGGGTGGATCGTAGAAGCTTTGGAAGGGGCTTATTAAATTGGAAATTGAAAGTTCTAGAACCAGTTTTAAAAGTCAAAAGCAATCAGAAAGCATCCAGCGCCCCTCCCATGCCCTTTATAGCCGCATTCTTTCCCAAAACATCTAATCAAAATTTTAAATATTAATATTTTTAAGACAGCCTAAAAGTCAAATAACTATGCCTCCATGGATGCAATGACCCCTCAGAACCCCTGAAGCAAGTTGTTGTAAGATATGCAAGTCCCCCGTTATTTGCATATGGGGCTTGTTATTTGGAAAAGGGGCATGTTTGGTCCTGGGCCTTCAAAAAAACTTAAGGTT
>JAQQPU010008606.1:18088-35128 GCA_029168905.1 Artemia sp. Kazakhstan ARC1039 | reverse complement strand
GTACAAGGAGATGAGAGGACAATCATTGGGCTATGAATATCGAACAGGTGTTGATACTGACGGTGAGTTGACTACTGCAGTGACCCAGGAGTATCATCTAGTTGGAAAATTAAATCATGAGATATTCAATATATCCCAATGGCTACCCCCCAATGTCAAGATTGACATAAAGTTACAGATGGCCCCATCGAATTTCATTTTGAGGAAAACACTTCCTGCAGCACCCGATGCAAATGTCATTATCACATCGGCAATTCTCCATGTCCGAAAACAACAAGTTATGAGCTCTGTTGCATTGGCAGTGGAAAAGCTAAGAGCCAATGGCAACAACATTAAACTTCTTGTCCCCCAGACAATCACCAATCAACGTCATATTGCCGCCAGTTCTCGTAGCTATAGCGGTTCATCATTTATCAATGGAGAAATCCCATCAAAATTGGCTTTGGCCTTTGTGAAGAGTGGCAGTGCCGTTGGATCCTGGACTAAATCCCCCCATGATTTTAATTTTTTCGGTCTATCTAGCCTTGTGTGCAAAGTGAATGGTATTCCACTGTACAATCTATCATTTGACAAAAAATCCTATAGAACTCTGTACGAGTTGACCATGCAGTCCCTAGATCATGACTCTCAACTATTTGAAAATGGAATAAGCGATTCAATGTTTTCAAAAAATCATGGGGTTATTGTTTTGGACTTGTCAGGCACACAGGATATGAGTATAGTACGAACTGGGAATGTACGTTTAGAGTGTACATTTGCCAATGCTCTGGCTGAGAGTATCACGCTAATATCACTGAGTCAACTTGAAACCTATTGGGAAATCACACCCGACGGCAGTGTTCTACTAGACCTTGCACCATGAACACAAACCAAATAATCAATTTATTTAGTATGGATCCATACATGTCCCAGTACAAGTCCTATTGCATACCTTCGGACTTCATTGAAAAAATTCCAAGTGTTAACAATACCCTAATCATTGTTAATAGCAGTCCATCGACTTTAAAGACCGGTCATTGGCTATGCATCTTTCAAACAGCGAAGAATATTGAATTTTTGATCCTCTTGGCCTATTGTATAAATTCTACACGCCATACATCAGCAACTTTATTGAAAGCAGTGGGAAAACCATTATTCAAAATCAACGAAGAGTACAGGATTTAACGACTAAGACATGTGGCTTTCATGCACTACTCTTTTTCATGTTCAGATGTCGTGGCTATACCTACAAGCAGTTTCTCAACATCTACGTTGACTTACCTCGATTGAACGACTTTCTAGTGGAGAATATACTTACAAGTGTATTTAATATTGATTTTAGTGCCCTAAGAATAAAATGTACTAAAGATGTATGTGAAATTGTTTATTAATAAAAAAAAATTTATATACATGATAAAACGACTTTTCTACTCTTTAGATTTCATCCACTACTAGGTATTTGTCGACAACAACTAGTGCAGGTAGATTATCTGAATTCACAGTGTACTGATCTTGATGTACTGAAATGTCAGGGTCACATTTTCTACAGTAGAGTGTAACTTCACTCTTGTCATATCTCTTTGTATAGTCAATGACACTATTCTCATTCATTCTATAGAATTCACATGTTTCAATTTGCGTATTTGAAGCAATTTCATAAACAGTGTCCTCAAGTGTCGAATCACATTCCGTCACAGCCAAATAAAAATCAGTGGGCTTATAATCAAAACACCCATTGTCTTCACAACAATGACGTAGAAACCATATTCTCTTGTTGTTCCAACAGCTGAATCGCTGACCTGGTTCCTCCTCCCAGAACAATCTAAAACCACGACGATACCAATCTCGTAGCAATAAACTAAAATCACGGTTAGGATTCTTTCCAATCATACCGGGATATGTACTCTCCCACTGCTTACATTTATCATAATGACAATTGGAGCATAGGTAACCTCTAGGATGAGAGTCACACACCTCTTCAAGACAGGAAGTACAACCTTTAATTTGTACAGCATATCCTCTATGCAATTTACACGGGTTGCTTAATCTACACTTTTCATCATACTCATCAATCATTGTGCAATTCTCACATGATGACCAGCTGCCCAGTGAGTACATACATAGTGGACATGTATGGAAAATTTTGTCATGTGTTGACACTCTCACTGCCACAATGAAACTGAGCTAGCAACATCAAAAATTGTCTGAGATAGAGAGAGAAAGAGGAGTAAATCATCCTTGAGCACCATCTTTCTCATGAAAAAAAAGTCCTAAATTTCTAAACTAATGTTTAAAAGCATATCCACAATATCATTTTGCCGTGTCGTGATCAATATATCAATAAATTGTGTAAATGCATTTGGACCACAATGTAGAAGCTTCATACAATAGTCTAATGATGGAGAATCAGTTTTCATTATATCTACAAGTATTCCCCGACAAAATATCTTCCTTTGAATAGACAACTCTAGAAAATCATCGTCTAGAACTAAACGTTTTTCCATAAGAACTAGATTCCTCATGATTCGATCTTTCTCGAATCTATCCATTTTTTAGAGTCCTAACTCTCTCACAACCAACTTCAGACTAACCAGAATTTTTTTCTACTCTAAAATATATACGCTAGTCTACTATAGACAGAAAAAAATACCATTGATTTAGAAACAATTTTATTGAACATAATTACAATAATAATATTCACTGATGCATTTTGTTCTCATCAATATATTTCGATAGGACATCTAATGCTGACCGAAGTTTATTTATATGGAGAATATTCACTTTTCCAGCAAAACTTAGCTGCTCCTCTTGCTTAAATTTGCTTAATGATATCACGTATCTGGCATACATAGTGTCCCATTCAAGACATAGTCTACAACCAGCAGTTATTTCCGCAGCTACATTAGGTACTCGTGCATCAGTGCTGCTGTTGTCGGCTCTATCATTAATCTCCAATAATGTAAATGCACCACTCATTTTTTTCCTCAACTAATATCCACGCAAATAAACTATTCTCTTTGAATTCAATTCTCTTACTAATATGAATTGTAAAGAAAACTATTCCTTTTACAGTGGCGGATCCAGGGGATCCCCCTAACCTAATCTAAAGTAGGGTAATTTACTTAATTAACGCAAGTTTGCGTTAATTAAACTTGCTCCTAACGCAAGTTTATCGGGTCAACCTATTTTGCCCCCCTCCCCCAAAAAAAATCCTCGATCCGCCCTTGTGTACACAAGTATATATATTTTGTCAAAATTGAGTCTTTTATCTTTGGATCAATGCAGAGTAAAATAAAAAAAATGTTATAACTAAAATGAGCATAATTAATTCTTTAAACCGAGTTTTTAAGATATTATTGGGTAATGCTAGATGGCATTCCTAATCTTTTTTCAGAACAAACATGAGTTCACATCTTTCCCCATATTTACTATATCCCATCTTAGCAATCATGTTCTTCCTTATGTAATCTCGCAAAATTCAAAAAGATTCTGATCCAGAGCTATCCTAACCTAGTCAGAGTTAGGACCAAGAAGGCTAAATCAGCTCAATGTGATGTGTGTATATTTTTTTATTCTATTGATTCTAAATCTGCCTGATGACTTCGACCCAGTTTCTCAAATTGAGATTTTTCAAATAAAGCACAGTAATTAAGTGCACACGCCCATATCCGGGTCATTATTAATTTATTCTCCATCCTTTTATTTTTCTATCAAAAACATTAGAACCAACAAAGCATACTCACATTCTAAATGTTTCTTTTTTGGTGCAAGAATTTCTTCTGTTGTTGCTTTACATACTGATTTGGCTAGACCTTGTCCTGCAAGAGAATGGCGAGCAGCGAGGATTCGATCGCTAATTGTTTGTCCAGCCATTTATAGAACCTACAAATAAAAACGAATTATTATTTTAGGTCAAAGGTGTATCCAGAATTTTTGTTTGGGGGAGGGGGTTACAAAAAAGCTCAAAAACATGTTTATGTGCATGTTCTTGACACATACAAGACTAAAACAGTGGCAGATCCAGAGGAGGGTGAAAGGGGCGCGCGCCCCCCTAACGTAGTCTGAAGTAGTGTAATTTACTTAAATAACGTAAGTTTGCGTTAATTAAACTTGGTCCTAATGCAAGTTTATCACATCAGCCTATTTTGCGCCCCCCCCCAAAAAAAAATAATCCTGGATCCGCCTCTGTCCTTTTATTCAAATCCCAATCACCAATCAAGTTATACTCACTCTCTTTGAAAAGGTGTAATGCCCTGTAGAAATGTTTACCTATAGGACCGGTAGAATATTATACCTACCAGAAACCTGTTTGGTACAGGGGCCTTGGCAAATTCCATATTAGCATTCTACTAAAGATCTCCAGAGAATTACAACTCCGCTGAAAACTTCCCCCTGACAGTTCCCTCAAAGGGTCTCTACATGTACAATGGGATCAACAACGCGAAAGTAAGACAAATAACACAAATTTTGTACACGAATTCTTGCAAATTTTCTCCATGTAAAATTTCCCCTGAAAAGGTCACCACCAGAAACTTCCCATCCCAATAGGAAATTCTCCCCGTAGAAAATCAGTCACCAGAAGATCTCCTCCCCCCCCCTAAAAATATCTGTATACTTCCCTATAAAAAATACTATATATAAACAATGGCTAAATTTCATAACTTGCGGCCCTTCCTCTGGTGGTTCTGAGGGGTCATGTCATCTCCAAACACATATCTATTGTGCCTTTCAACTATACTGAACAAAGGGCTATCTAAACATTTTAATCAGACGACACTCAGGAAAAAAGGGCGTGGGAAGGGGGCTAGCTGTCCTCCAAATTGTTTGTCACTTAAAAAGGACACTAGATCTTTTAATTTTTGTTTGAACGAGCCCTCTTGCGATGTTCTAGTACCATTGGTTCGATACGATCACCCCTAGAAAAAAGTAACAACGACAAATAGGCCCTAAACACGAATCCCTGATGCTTCTTCTGGCAAACACTACAAAATTTCACATTTTTATAGATAGGAGCTTGGAACCTCTACAGCGGGACTCTCTGATACGCTGAATCTGATGGCATGATTTCTATTAAGATTCTTTGACTTTTAGTGGGTATTTTTCACCTTTTTCGAAAATTTGGCTAATTTTTTCAGGCCCGTAGCCTTTGATGGGAAACATTAAACTTAATGAATATTATATATTTGGTATCAGCACAATCATCTAATTCTTTTGGTACATCTATTGATATCAAAATTGATTCCAGATCATCAAGAATCCAATTTGTTTTCTTTTGTTAAATTTTGAGTTTCAGTTAGTAATACTTGATAAATAGATAAATGTTTTTGCCTGACTATTGGAAGCCGGAAGCGATTGTTAACGAAAAAAATGTCTGCTTGCCTATTATCTTGACTGTAGCGTAAAAGCAATGAGAAATAAAATCGTTTATAGGTGATAGAATACAAACTTGTAAAGAATATCAAGAGTATTTACAGATAGTTGTCTGCGGGGAAGAGCAAGCAACTCCCAAAAATACAGTATGAAACGTAAAAAATAGTAGAAAGTAAGTAGTTAACTCAATTTAGCGCTAGATAAATATTTTCAGCACTAATTTGGTGAAAAATGACATTTTTATTACAAAAATATGTATCCAACAGGGAAATATTCTATTTTATACCATAAATTTGCAAAATATATCCCTTTTATGTCCCAAATTTCTAAAATATGTCCCTTTTTTGCCCTATTATGTCATTGTGTCCCGGCCCGTAGGAATATATCCTTTGGACATAAAATATGTCCAGTTGGCAACCCCTTAAGGGGGAAGGAACCGTGCGTGTATAAATTTTTCCCTGGTTTTAGTTTTAGCTTAATTAAAATATGATCACAAGAAATTTTAAGTATAGAAGAATTATTCCTGCAATTAATTACTTATTAATATAAATATATAGAATTCAAATTGATGAACAAATAGTAAATCTTCACCGCAAATGCTAAGCCATAGTTTGAAATTTGTCAAAAAACTAAATATTTAAACATAATGACAAAATTGGAATAATAGCTTCCTAACTGATGTTAGACAGGTTCCAAATGCCTAACTTCAAAGAGAATATGAAATCTAGATGTTTGAATTTTGTCAGTAGAAACTTTTATATTTTATATATAATCATATATGTAAATAATATTATATATAAAAATATCAACCATATATTTAAAAAAATTGGAAAAACTTGTAATTCAATTTCCATTGGAATGGCCTTTATATGCAGTTTTTGACATTTGCGGGTACAAAAAAAAAAAAAATATGGGTGAAAAATCGGCACCAAATAAGCTTAAGGGGTGTAGTTTCCCTTCGAAGGTGTGGTTGTCTTTGGTAATCAACAGGTTGTTAATGTCTAAATCCTTATGGACGAAAAGCGTGGTTCAATTAAACTAAAGGTTTATTTTATCTTCACGGTTAAACGTGGCAACATGTGGCACTACCCTAAGAAATTTATAATTGAAACAACTAAAACACAAATCTTAAAAAATCTTGATTTTCAGCTACGAGAATAAAACAAGATGGTTCCAGAAAGGTAAAATATGCTTCTATTTTGAAATTCTTGGTGCTATAATGATTTTGCTCATATTTGAATGTGTTCTCCGTATTAAGCGTCTCTTCACCCATCTATGCCTTTTCTTAACAACAAAAATATAAAGTACGATTTACCCAGACAGCGATTCTTCGGAAGATTCAAGCCAGTTTGACAGTTTCAGCACAAAATGCGAAAATTATTTAATTATCTTTCCCATCGGGACTGTAAGCCCTTTGACTCCATGAGCAATGTTATTCCCGAAAGTATATTCTATTAGAATTTTCCGCCATTTAAAAAAAAATCCTTATAATCTGATGTCGAGGAATGTTGTCCAGGAGTAAAAAAGGACACGGAATCATTAAAAAGGACATTAAAACTTCCAATCTTCAGTTTATTAAACCACCTGAAAAGCTTCTATATTAACCCTCTTCCCCTTTACGGAGCAGAAGGGAAGAAAAAATTATAAATGGTTGCCACTTCGCTTTTTACCAAATCACCACCTCTGCGTTTACTCAGGTGACGAGTAACGAATTAAAGACGCTAAAAGACAAATGTCAAACCGTTCGTGGTAACGAACTTCAAGTAAGGAGCAACTCCGTTCAATAGTAACCGAAACTCTAAAAAACGGAATATATCAAAAGAATATATCAAAGGACATATCTAAAGAATCGGCTTTGTATGCTGATTTCAAATATATAAGTTTCATTAAATTTAGTGTTACCCATCAGAAGCTACATACAGGGGTGGATCCAGGATTTTTTAGGGGGGGGGGGTGCAAAATAGGTTGATCCGATAAACTTGCGTTAGGAGCAAGTTTAATTCACGCAAACGTGCGTTAATTAAGTAAACTACACTACTTTAGACTACGTTAGGGGGTAGGCACCCTCCTCGCCCCTCCCCTGGATCCGCCACTGGCTACATATATCGGGAAATCTGCCTGATTTTCAAAAACGGGAGAAGTATCCCGTAAAAGTCAAAGAACCCCAATGAAAATCAGACCATCAGATTTGGCGTATCGGAAAATCTTACTTTAGAGGTTTCAAGATCCTACCTGCAAAAATATGGAATTTTGTTACCAGAAGAAAGATCACGGATCCGTGTTTATTTTTCTATTTTATTTTTTCCTCCAGGGGTGATCATATCGAATTAGTGCTCCTAAAATATCGAGAGAGAGCTCATTCGAATCGAAATTAAAAGTTCTAGTGCGCTTTTTGAAATACCAAAAATTTGGGGGCCATTAGGCCCCCTCCTTTTTCACCAAAATCGTCTAATCAGGATTTTAAGGTAGGCTTTTTGTTCACCATAGTTGAAAGGCCCAATAACTATGCCTTTGGTGATAATATAACCCCCGCAGTACCTGGGGAAAGGTCTTTAAGTTATAAAATTTGCCCATTGCCTACGTGTAGTATTTGTTTTTGGAAAGTATGCATACATTTTCGGTTAGGGAGACGAATTTTCTGCTAGGGAGATTTTCCATGGGGAGAATTTTTCATGGAAAGGGAAGTTTCCAGAGGGTGAATTTTTCAGGGGAGATTTTTCACTGGGGGAATTTCCAGAATTCCTGTACGAAGTTATATTTATGTTTTTTGCTTTCTCTTTGCCGACTTAATTTCACGCGTGAAGATGTTAAGGTTAATTGCCCGGGGTAAATTTTCACCGGGGTTGAACTGTTTAGACGATATTTCCACAGGGCGGGGGATTTGTTCGTGGAGATAGGGCCATATTTCTTGGCTTTATTCAAAAAACGATCAGAAATTAAATAAAAATAACAAGTTTTTTCAACTGAAAGTAAGGAGCAACATTAAAACTTAAGACAGACAGATATTATTACGTGCATGAGGGGTGTTACCCCCTCCTCAACATCTTGCTCCTTACGCTAAAGCTTGAATTTTGTTCCGATTCCTTATGAAAGACTCTTGAAACACAAGGGTAGTATTAATTACAACAACAAGAAGCTTTTTAAAAGTACTAAAAAACTTTAGCGTCTAAAGCAAGGTCTTGAAGAGAGGTTAACACCCATCATGTGCATAACAGTTTCTGTTCGTTTTAAGTTTTAATGTTGCTCCTTACTTTCAGTTGAAAGAACTTATTTTATTGCATCCAAGGGCCTTAATTCTCAGTTTTCCTGAGGGGCTCGGGCATAAATAAACTGCTCGTGAGAGGGAGAGCTCGTGGCCAAAGCAAGACTATACAGCTTTTTGTAGGGGGACCTCAGGGCCTCTCCTCCCCCTGAAATTCTAAATATTCCTAAATTTTGGGCATCATGTTGAGATTATCTAATAATATTTATATTATTGCTTCTGAAAACCTTACAATTGACCCCTCTCCCGCCGATAAAATTCTACATACATACCTGATGTCTGCCATCTGTGTTCAGATTAATTTTACAAGCCTTTAGATCAAGCCTAAAGATTAATTTTAAAAAGCTATTTACCATTTTTTTTTTACCTTTTTACTCATTATTTTGGGCTTGAGTCGAGTCGAGTTTGTTAAATTGTAAAAATTCCAGCGACAGTGACAACTTGTCAATTTGATCAATTATTGGCACCTTTATTACGCTGCCCTCCTCCCCAAGATTTGGCTCTGGATTCACCTTTCAGCCAAGGATATCATAGGTGGAAAGGCCAAGAGTGCATGGCTTGTTTTAAGACTTCAATGCCAAAGTCTCGTAAGATGCGTAACAAGAAGCACAAATGTAAAACAACGAAGTAAATATAGTAGTTAGGTACATAAGGGTCAGGTTTGTGCATTTTATGGTAAAAGCATGACATTTGGCAGACATGTGCCGAAATGGAGGATCGGACTGGGGAGAGAATCACATTTTCCGATGCGATTATCCCGCCGTTTTGCGTTTTTCCGCGCGAGAAAAAATAGCTGACTTTCAGAGTGGGAAATTTTTTCAATCAGAGGGTCGTTTCTGACTTATTGTCTCTTTTGATCCCAAAAATGTGCTTATTTTTTTTCGTCCGACTCCTGGTTAATGATTTATCATCATTTTCATCACTACGCTCCATGCACTTCTGAGTAATTTCCGCTTTCTGACTTTGATTTTTGATCGTAATCACATAGAAACTGGTGAACATTTTACGGAAAATGTGAAAAATCGACTAATTCGCAAATTCAAATTTGTCTCCGCTGTTCCGCGCTACTTTGCGTTTTTCCGCGCAAAGAAAAAAACTCGAATTTTGCGAATGAGCGATGACCGAGTTTAAGATCTCTTTTCTGACTAATTCGAATCTCTCGATTCCATAAATGTGGTTATTTTTGCAATTGGATTCTTGGTTCAGGATTTACCAGTTTCATAACCGCAGTTTCTATGTCATACTCTAGAAAGAACTCGTAACCTCCCTATAATATTCCGAAGGAGATCATATGTTTTTGTCTGTAAGTAATTAATTACCGTTTCATGTCTCCTCAATAAGCTTTCATTAAAAAAAATCATTTATTCAACTCAAACAGCTTGACTTAAGGAACTTCGGACGTAAGAAGCATACTACTATGATGACAAAATGTAGAATACTGCACTTAGTTTTACAGCCACATTTGAGCAGTTATTTGCAAATTGTCGCTGCCTCAGGAAGATTAGTCAAGAAAGGTTACCAGCTCATCCAGCCGTATAAGCCTGGATCCAGCGGGGAAAGTTCCGGACATCACGATGATGCCCATATCTGGGCCTGCAAGTAAGCGCGTTGGGTATGCTGCTCAAGAGCAGCCGCTGTTGGGGGTAGTCTTTCCATTCTGGCTGTTTTTTGTGTGAACAGCTCCTTCCGCACACTGTTTACATCAGACAAGCAGCTTGATTTTTCCTACAGAACTACGACGAATCGCTGGATGTCTGTAAAGTGACAATCTAGGAGCAGGGCTCCTGATGTACTCAGAGTAACAAAAGTCGGAAGAATGGATTCCACAGCATTCCAGGTCTTCCAAACACCATGCTTTCCATGAAAAGCAAAAGAAGAAGGCGTATCGCATCCAGAGAAGGCATGCAAAAAGAGAGTGGGCTGCGAGAACTGTCAGATCCTAGACGATAATTGGCTATGAAGTTATAGTCTCACTGGGCTTGATGGAAGGCATGGAGCAGCACACGAGTGTCGCCTTCTTCGTGGTTGGTAAGTGTGAGGCCTTCGCGAAAGGCGATATCGCCTGTTGAAGTAAATATGTCTCTGAGAGTGGCCACTACAAAGATGTCCTGCGATTCCTGGACTACCATAGTCGCCAACAAATGGAAGTGTCGACTCTTGTTCTCACTTGATTTCAAAAAGTCACGCCAGTTCATCCAGGAACGGGATTTCGGTCTGTGATTTTCACGGCATAAGACGAAATTCCTCTGTGTTCACGCACTCCGTTTTTTAGGTTGTCGTGAGTGCAGATGTCAAAGACAAGGTCAATCCTTTGAGCGTCGCTTTTGGACTGTTGCTTTCTAATGTAGGCAGCGAAGTTCAAGCGAGCGTATTCACCGAAACTAATTCCAGGCTTAGGAAGGATAAGGTGTACTAGAACATACCTTCTAGTACAATTGAGTCAACGGTTGGGAGACTGCTGGGCAGTGGCTCTTCTTGCTCTGCCGTCAAACAGTCAGCTATGTCACATTTTTTTCCAAACCGTAGCTTGCCGTACTCAGATAGGGAGGGTGGAAAGGCTGGTTCTCGTGCTTGAAAAAGTCGGTCAGATCTGCCCCTCTACCGTTGCAGCCTATGTACAAACGACTGAAGAGGTTGCAGTTTGACTGCATGTACTTTTTATGTACGTATGTCATGATATGAAGACATTTATAAAAGAAAACAGCACTTATTAAAGGTAAATTGTACGTTACTTGTTCTCTTCTCATACGCTTTCTCTTTAAAAAGTACGTGCCACGTGGATTTTCTTCTTTTCTTTGTTAAACCTACTAGCGATATGAGGTATTTTGAGTCGCGTTTATAAGCCAGCAATTGATCCATTCATTCAGGTCACAGTCGTCACTTGCACATTAAGGTGAACCAGAGTTTGTAATGTAGAAGTATGAAAGACAGTCTACACCCGACGATGATGAAAGTGATGATAACTCAGCAACGGATGGTTGGATATTAAAATTAAGCATATTTTCACACTCAGTACACTCGATTTAGCCATGAAAGATACCCTAAGCGCATCTACTACCTCAGTATACAGAAAAGAGTACGACCCATGATGATGAAAATGATGATAACTCGGAAATTACGTATATGATTTCTAATTGGGGTACATGTTCAGAATCAGCAGACCCGAATCAACCAAAAATGATCCTTCAAACGTCCAATTCCTTCAATTTCAAAAATATACAATTTTCCGTGCGGAAAAACGTGGTGAAACGTGGAAAAAACGGGCTCAGAAAATGTGGTTCCGTCCCCTGTCAGATTTTCCGTATTTTTCTACATATGTGTGCCAATTTTAGTTCTTTTACCATAAGATGGACAAACCTTATGGAAATTGGCGATTATGTACCTAACTATAGGTTCTCCGTAGCTGACTCCTTCCACCCGTGTTGGAAAATGCAGGACACATCAGGTTCATAGTCCACTGAAAAGCAATAGCCTCTCTTGCTATGACTCCTCTCTACCATTGGAACTGGGTTGACCACCATAATTCAAGTGCTCTAAATTCACAGTAACTAGAAATATGATCTTAGTTTTCTTCGAAGGAGCTAAGAGCTAGCAATTGTCGTTTGAGGGGAAGGAGAAAGATTTTAGAATACCCTCATTTTATCCCCTAACGTACACTCAGGATTTTATTTAGTACGAAAAATTACTTCGAAAAACACAGAAAATCAAGAGTGAAATGTTTATGGTTCGTTGTATAGGGAGGGGCTGGATACCAAGCCCTTCTACTTACGTTAATACTTAAGCTATTCAAAACAAAATACCTTTATTTCAAAACTTCCTCCTTATTTTATGTTTTTTTTATAAACCTTATGAATTTAATACGTATTTTAATTTATGAATTTATTTTATGAATTTTTCAACCTTAGGCCTCAGGGACAAGAATTCCCAAGTTTTCCTAAAGTGCATCCCTAATAACCTGATACGTATGCTAGAGTTTCTTTATGCAAATAACTAAAAGAAGAAAACAAATTATATACAACATTTTGGAAATTCTGACGGAGGCTCTAAGAATTGTACTTCTTCGGGTTAAGGACCTGGAACACCCTCCCCCATCGATACTAGATAACCTTAATATCAAGCATCTTCTACATAATCATAGAATGACTTAATTTTGCAACCACAATAAGATTATCAGTCAATGAATCATGTAACACTTCAGTGTGAATGTCCCTGATTAACCCACTACCATGGTTTTGATTCAGATTTATTCAAGTAAAACCCCAGCAAAAACAAAGAGAAGCTTAATCCGGACAGGGTTGTTGACCCACCTTATTAAGTAGCATCCTTTTGATTCACGTAACGTAATACGGAAGCGGACGGAACTAGTTAGTTAAGAATACCAGAATCGTAAAACTGGCCAAATTTTCATATTTTAATGTAGGGGCAGCGAACTTCAGCACGGATTTTCCGTAGCCTTAAGATTACTGGGTTGTATGACAGCTACCTGCAGAACAATATACTATTTTAGTTCCAAGCTGGAAAACAATTAGTCAGTCTTGGCTTGTGTTCCG
Source organism: Artemia sp. Kazakhstan ARC1039 (assembly GCA_029168905.1). Classification (NCBI taxonomy): domain Eukaryota; kingdom Metazoa; phylum Arthropoda; class Branchiopoda; order Anostraca; family Artemiidae; genus Artemia; species Artemia sp. Kazakhstan ARC1039. The sequence goes on along the minus strand of JAQQPU010008606.1, from coordinate 21,967 downwards.
AAGAAAAAGGATTCTTAAATTATTCAAGCTATCATCGAAGGTAATGATTATCGAAGACATTCTTCTTAGATTATTCTCATTTTAGCTGATGTTTATAAAAGTCAACGATAACATCCGTGGAAAGGAGGGGGCTGCGAACCGTCCTTCTGACACAAAATAGTGAAGTTTTATAATTTTTGAGTAATTTCCTGATTTTCTTGTAATTTTTCTGATTTTTCAGTTTTGAAAATTTGCCTTTTCACTTGTCCCCCACTGGTGTGAATTAACGGATACTAGGAAGAGGAAAAAATATGTGTTTAAAAATCTAGAACCAGAAGGGCAATTCTGTGTTGTTGCTTTTCATTTTCAATCAAAAATATGGATCAATTAAGATGACGATGAGATTTAATTAAGGGGGCGGGCTTAAGCCCTCCTTCTAACCCGAAATCATGCAATTTTTTAGATTTTCTCCGTTATTTTGGTACTTATGTATTAAACGTACTCTTTTATATAACGCAATGAAACTAGTCACGAAAAACCCGCTAAAGACGGGTTAATTCAAGAGACCACTATAGAGTCATGCAAAGCAAAGCGTGGTTTTTATTGCTTTTATGATATTTAAACTGTTGTTTTTTGGGTTTAAGGGGGGAAAGGTACCTAGGTTAGGTTACGTATTTAATGTATGGTATCCCTTTGCCACCACCCCCCCCCCTCCATAATGTGCATATATATAGCCCAAATTTGTTTCTAAACTATTATATATTCATCCCATTTTATTTTATTTCATTAGCATTAACCAAACTTGACTTCTTTAGCAGTATATAAAAAAGTACGTTTAATACATAAGTACTGCAACTTCTTTTGATATTCTCGTATTTCCCTTGTTTTGCTACTTATGGAAATTTGCCATGCCTTTTCATCCATCCCCCAGTGGCCTCAATCAACGAGTATAAGGAGAGGGGAGGATAAAAATGTATTATTTAAAATCTAGGGGGGGGGGGGTCAATTCTGTCGCTTTATCAATAAAAGAAAGGATTTACGGTGAGGATGATAACTTTATGGAGGGAAAGGGTCCTAAGCCCTTCTTCTAACACAAAATAGTGCAATTTTTGCGATTTTTCTCCGTAATTTTCTACAAGACTTTCATAATTCCCCTGTTTATTAATGCCTTTTCACCCATCCCCCGGTTGTATTAATTCAAGGAAACTGAAGGGAAGGATAAATGCGGGGGAGGCAGGGAAGGGGAACCGTTCCTGTGGTGTTACCCGATTTTTTCAAAGAAAGCACAAAAAGACCATTTTTTTAATGAAAATACCCAGATAAGGTGTTTTCCAAAATCTAGATTGGGGCAAAAAATAAAAATTGAAGGGGCCAATGTCCCCTTCATTTGACAGCACTGCAATCCACCCAAAATAAAAACCTGAGCCCGACGCTACACACAAAATAAAAAAATCCAGTAATACTCTATTACGTTTTTTCTTCTTAACTAAACGCTGCGATAACAAAAGAGTAGGACAATTCAATACGGCTTCTGAATATAACTGTCACTACGATAGACATTGTGCCTAATCCCTCCCTCTCCCCTCATGGGGTCAGATATAGCCCTGGGCTACATGCAAAACTTTGTTGAATCTGTTAGTTTGCATCGTAAAGGTACTGAGTAGGGGCTCTTTAGGAGGAGCCTTTAGAATTTGTTCCCAGGAATTTCTGGATTCGGAATTGTTATACTTGAGGGATATTTTGTTTTGTAATAGTTACCCAATTAAGTTCATTGACAAAATAATTGAAAATAGACGGTTTAAACATGATAGTAGGGTTTTTGGGGTTTCTCAGTCTTTAGATTTAGATGCATCAAAAAGTTTCATATCATTAACATATGTACCTGGTTTGGGTGAGAAACTTTCACGGGTTTTACGTAAATTTGGTATTGATACATGTTTCCAATCGTTGAGGCCAATGGGTAGTTTCTTTAGTTCTGGTAAGGATTTAACCCGGGGAAATTTAGTAAGTGGGGTGTATAAAATTCCGTGTTCTTGTGGGAAGTTCTATATTGGTAGGACTCACCAACAATTTGTTGAAAGGTTTATTGAACACCGAAATTCAATAGAAAAAACCCTACAATTAAGCAAACCTCCAGAAACTTTTGTTTCAGCTTTAGCAGAACATATTTGGTTTCAACCAGATCACTTTGTAAAATTTGATGAAGCCTTAGCTATTTCAAATGATAAGGGGTACACCCAATGGGCGAGGGAAGCCATAGAAATAAAAAAAACATACGTTTGCTAACCTTTCGATAAATAGGGACACAGGTAGTTTACCCAATTTATGATAATCTTCTAAAGAGTGAATCAACAGTCAATAAGGGAGTTAAGATTTTAAATAATCACCAAGGGACTAACTTACCTGCTAGACCAAAACGATTTGCTTCAGTAATAGCTAACAAAAGGACTATTTCGCAACAGAATAATTAAAGTAATTTACAGTTTTTTTATTTTTCCTCCGTTACTCTGGTGTCCTCACTGAAGTAACTCTATAATAGCATCTTTTCCCTACGTGGATCAGTTTGCGCCAATTGTACTTTTTTTTGGTGGTGGTTTTATTGGTTTTTAGTTTTATCTTGTTTTTTTTTTATCCTGTTCTTCTTGTGTTTCTTTCGTGCTGAAGACGCCTTGTTTGGATAAAGGCGAAATATCCGCGTTGTTTTACATTTGTCTTTTCTCTCCACTGGCCACAGTCTCATTTTTTTTTTTTTTCATTGAGATTTTTCTCTTTGTTGGTTTTTGTCATGGCTGGCCAGTTCGGCTTAAGATCTTTCATTAATATGTAGAATAATTGTGGCTAACACATTTTGCATTAAAACCTGCTATACTTTACCCCCCTCCCGCCCCACCCCCTAATTTGCAAATATATAGCCCAAATTGTATAAGTCCAAGAACTCAAAATCAGGAAACAATCAGTTCAAAAAACGTGTAGTTTGGAACAGGAATAGTTACCTTAATCAGAATCTGAATGGTAAGGAGAGGAGCTAGATTTTCCAGCAGATCCTGGTAAAGACGGTCATGACTGTGAAAGTGACTGAATAATCCACTATTACGGTCCAAGTTTTACAAACCACAAAACTTCTGATTATACTTTTTTATAGAGTTATATAAAATTTACGGGATTATTTGAAAGCTAGAATGTCTTTTTATGCCTATCAAATATCAGCTTGTTATAAAGTATGTCGTTGATTTGCAACTGTAAATTTAAATTTATGTAAACATCTTGTGAACCCCCATCCCCCTCCCCTGATTGATCCAAACCTCATGAGGGTACCTAGAATAAATAGTGGCAAAGTTTAAATAAGATTTGCCCCTCTGTCACTTGAACCGCTAGTACCGCTCATCCTGCTCGTTTTAAACATTAGAAAGTATTGTTGCATCCACAAACCTCCGATGATCATTTGAGCTGGTCAGAAGCCTGATGGCTTGAGCTCAGCCATTAACCAGAAGGCATTGGGATTTTTCATTATTTCTTCTTGAAAAAATTGTTTTGACAAAACCCTTGCTAAACCCACCCTCGTAAATGAAGAAAACCACAGGAATGCCAATTTAGAGAGGGGGATCATGGTGGTGTACTTCCCCTCCACATTCCGAGAAATAACTTTTTTGTATTCTCATGAAGAAAAGTCGATGTCCGCTAACATTTTCGTGAATTGGCGCCGTAAGCTAAGGGTGTCCTAAGACACATCCTCTATACCCAAATTAAAAGCAGGGACTAAACATGGTTCTTCCAAATCAGGGCTGTCACTCCTAGCGTTTTTCTAAGAGATCTTGGGATTTCAGTACTGAACTTGAGGTCCTCGGAAAAGTACGTACATTAACCATTATCTTGTTACTCTTAGGATGTAACACATATAGA
>JAQQPU010008606.1:0-13044 GCA_029168905.1 Artemia sp. Kazakhstan ARC1039 | reverse complement strand
AAAACAAGAAAAAAAATGGTTCGACGGGAAATGGGGCACAAGAACAACAATCTTTTTTGAGCGGCTTGAAAACATAAGACTGTAAGTCTCTGGGGCAAGGGGACACTATTTGCAAAAAAAAAAAACAGTTTGGGCGTGCGGGCCCCCAAAAATGGGGCTTGAAAAACGGTCAATATTTTTTCCTGGTCGATTTAACTATATCCTTGAGTACCTTCGTCAAGAGGTTCCCGATGAACAAGATAAGATAAAAAAAATTAGTTCCCCCCAGAAGTGGGTTCGAAAATGAGCCAATTTGTTTCTGATTGGCTTGAGACATATCTGTAAGTTTTTCGGTCAAAGTAAACCCAACGGAAAAAAAATTGGCTCGCTTAAAATTCGACCTGAATAGGAAACAGTTTTTTTTCTTCTGAACAGCATAAAGCTTAAAAACTGAAATTAAAGTTTGAAATTAAAAACTGAAAAACTAAAAACTGAAATAAAAACTGAAAAACTGAAATAAAAACTGAAATGAAGTGGGCGAAAGAGACTCTAATATACAAAGAAATTTTAGTTTGGGGTGCGAAAGCCCTAAAAAACAGAGTTTTTGATTTCGGTTATTCACCCAAGTAGTCGTCAGGTATTAATTTTTAGTTAAGAGCATTTTTTTTCATTCTCCTCCCAGGTTTGTAATTAACGAATAAAAATTTGATATTTAAATGAATAAAAATTTGATAAAAATTTAAATGAATCCCTAGAATTAAATCTTGGGAAAAATTGAAATGGAGATGGAAAAGCATGATTTGGGTTTTAAGGTTTGATCAATAAAATACATAAGTGCAAGTAAGACTAAATAAGGGGAGGGAGTCAACAAAGGGATAAGACTCACTGTCAGAGTCAATATTACTGGACCCCTAACAACAGGGCCGTATCCAGGATTTTTTTTTCAGGAGGGGTCTTACAAAGATTTTTTTTGGCGGGGGGGGGGGGAGGGAGGGTACACAAAAATCCTCAAAAAACGCATAAAATTTTTTTATATTCATTTTTGTTATGTTTTTACGAGTCGGACAGACATCTCGGGGGGGGGGGAGGGGAGTCCAAGCCCTCTAGCCCTCCCTGAATACGGCCTTGCCTGACAATATTATATTAACAGGCACAATCTTAGGATCTTAACTTGAGTATCTTTAGTTTGTTATGTTAGTGTCATTTTCAGTCTTAACTGTGAAACAGTGACACAAAATATATTTATTTTTCAACTTTTCAAGGTCTTGGCGGAGGTCTCTTTGGTGGACAAGGTCTCTTTGGTGGACAAGGTCTATTAGGCGGACAAGGCTTGAACACAATAAATTCTGGCTTTGGTGCATGCCAGGCTTGTAACCTCAATCCACAATTTGCACCTCAGTGTTGTCAAAGTGGATTCTCGCAGTGCTGCTTCGGTAGTTTCGGTGGAGGCCTTCAACAAGGTGGTTTTCAACAAGGAGGCTTTCAACAAGGAGGCTTTCAACAAGGTGGCTTTGGTAAGTTTCAACTTCTTATTTCGAATATTAGTGCATATTGGTGGAGGTGACGGCATTTTACAAAATAAAATAAGTACAATGGCGTCAATTCATGTACATGTCGGTGAAGGATGCATTTTTCAAAAAATGGGGGGAGGGGGATTTTTTTAAAGATTTCAGTGAAAATACTAAAAATAGACATTTTTCTGTGGAATTGAAATTTATTTATTTAATTGTATTTTACAGTCATGGGAATCACTCATGATGACAACGTACTGAAACCACTCATAGCTCAGTAGGGATGGTGGCATGGGCGTAGATAGGTCGCAAAGAGAGGGTGGTATGTAGCTAGGTGGCACACCTCTTAGATAACCCATTACCACTTAAGAAAAATTCCCTAAACGAACGTAAACTCGGGTTTTGACAGAAATGTCTAAATTTGCTACCTCTCTCCCTTGTTCAACAGTTGACCATCCCCTTCCTAGGAAGAATCCTTGCCCGTGGGAAAAGCGCTAGGGACGCAGCTGGGGTTTTGAGTTTAAGAAGGATATAAAGGATGTACCGAAAAAAATCATCCAGTGTGTCGACTAATACTGACACCTAAGATAAATTTAACTGAAAACAAAACCTAAATTCCAAGGTGTTTTGGAACTTTGGGGGGGGGATAACCCCCCTCCCCCTTTTAGCAGTATCCTTGAACAGAACAGGGCTGTTCTGATTAGTAGTATTACTCTTCCTAGTTAAATTTTGCTAAAGGTTTGCTAGAGTCAAGTCCGCTCAATTTCAACTTGTGAAAAAAAAAGAAAAAAAGGGAGAGGAAAAAAATAATATAAAATAAAATTCACTAATTCCTTATGAATTCTTAATTGTTTTTCATTAAACTATTTTAAATCAAGTATCTATTTAAAATCAACCATTAAAGTATTTTATTTTTATTTTATATAAGAAAATTACGTTTTGATCTGAATCAGTCGAAACCAAACGGATCGGCGTTTCGCTTAATTTTGTAATTATTACAAAAAACAACAAATTAATAAAAGTTCTTTGGATCTGAATCAAAACGTACGTCAATCTTTTAAATAAAGCATATCTCTTATTTTTAGATAAATATAAATTATATTCAATTTTGTTGTTTACAGGAGGATTTGGTCTCGGTATCAAACCCGGTGCATGCCCGTCATTTTTCGACTCACTCCTAAATTTACGTCGCAAACGTCAAACAGTAGAATTCGAAGAAGAAGAGCCAGCAACTACTACAGCAGCAACTGCTGATGAAGGTGATGATATGACACGATCGGGTGGTAGATCTATTGGAAAAGACAATACGCCAAATACTCGAATTATTGGAAGTCTGTTTGGACAGAAATGCAGAAGTGATTTTGAATGCCCGGGACCGCAGAAGTGCTGCAGCTCTGGTCTTATTGGTCTTACCTCGATTTGTAAAAATGCCGTAGTTGCTTAAGTTTATGTTTCCACAAATCTTCTTTATTTTTATACTGCGTTATTTAGCATTATTATAAATTTAACCCTGACTATCGTTTCTTTTTAAAGAAAGCATACATTATTCTAAAACTGCACAGATAATATATATAGACACTCTTTTACCAGTGATACCAATTGACAGAAATGTAGGTGGAGCGGGGGAAATGTATTTTCAAAGTCTAGGGCAAGGGGGGCAAATTTGTACTTATGCATTATATGCTACACAGCGCTATAGACTGTACAAGCAAACCAGATATGGAGAGCCGTCAAACGGGTATTTGCTATCTATATTGATTGCAGAGTGAGATTTCTTATCAAGTTTACAATATTTAAATGATTGTTTTTTGGGGTTTAGGTGAGGAGGTACTTAGGTTAGGTTACGTATTTAATATATGCTATGCTATACCCCCACCCCCTAATATGTAAATATATAGCCCAAATTTGTTTCTGAACTATTATATTTTCATCCGATTTTATTTTATTTCATTAGCATTGACTGAACTTGACTTCTTTCGTGTGTAGCATATAATGCATAAGTTCCAGCAAATTTTTATATAACAACCAAAAATTGTGTTTTTCAATAAAACAACAAAAAGATTTTTGCAAAATCTAGGGGAGCAAAAGTCCTCCCCTACCAAATAAATTCCCTGTCCTTTACCCGAAATGTAATGAGTTACTCAAACTAAAGCGAGAAAGAGATTACTTTCTCTGAACTGTATGAACTTTTAAGCAAATAAAAAGAAAAAAGTTTTCAGTCAAAAGATTTTCTCTGAGTTAAGATATTTAAAAGGATCTTAGTTTTCTTGAAGGAGCTAAGAGCTAATAATTGTCCTTTGAGGGAAGGAAGAAAAAATTCTAGAATGCCCTCATTGCACCCGCTAACGCTCACTCAGGTTTTTATTTAGGGATGGTGGAGCTTAAATAAAAAAAGTCCTTTGAAAAACACAGACAACCAAGAAGGAAATGTTAATGGTCATCGTATGGGGAGCAGGGATGTAATTTTCTATTGGGCATGGAGGCAACTGCCCCCTTCAGACCCAAGTTTGCCCCCCCAGACCTCAGTTTCCCCCATGCTGAAACTTAGTTTCTGCAAAGAATCTTGTCAAAACTAGTTAGGCCTGTATAGCTCAAGTATCCAGAGAAACAAGTCAGTTTTCTTTAGTATATCTTTGTTTTTAAGGTAATATATGGGTCATTTTTCAGTCCCCCCATCCTCCCCCCCAGTATTTTAACAAAATTACGCCACTGATAGGGAGGGACTGGATCCCTAGCCCTTCTGCTTACGTGCATAGTTAAGCTATTCAAAATGAAACCCCCTCTTTATTTTAAAACTCCCTCCTTATTATACGTCACCACATATTCTATAAATTTTTCAACCTTTGGTCCAGGGGACAATAATTCTCGAGTTTTAAAAAATTTTATCCCTATTAATCTGATACGCATGCTAATCTTCATGCAAATAACAAAAAAAGAAAACAAATTGCATAAAACCTTTTAGAAATTCTGACGGCTGTTTTGAGAGTTGTAATTCTTAGTGGTAAGGACCAAGAACACCCTCCCCTATTGACACTAAATAGCCTTAATATCAAGCATCCTCTACATAAAAAAAAAATAATCATAGAATGACTTGATTTTCACAACCACAGTCAATCAATCAGCCAATGAATCATAAAACACTTCAGTGTGAATATCCCTAATTAACCACTACCATGGTTTTGATTCAGATTAATTTAAGTACAACCCCACCAAAAATAAAGACAAGCTTAATCCGAACAGGGTTGTTGACCCACCTCATTAAGTAGCATCCTTTTGATTCACGTAACGTAATACGGAAGCAGACGCAACTAGTTAGTTAAGAATACCCCATTCGTGAAACTGGCCAAATTTTTATATTTTAATGAAGGGACAGCGAACTTCAGCACGGATTTTCTGCAACCTTGAGATTATTGGGTGATATGACAGCTACCAGCAGAACAATATATTATTTTAGTTCCAAGCTGGAAAACAATTAGTCAGTCTTGGATTGTGTTCCAAAGAAAAAGGATTCTCAAATTATTCAAGCTATTATCGAAGGTAATAATTATCGAAGATATACCTCTTAGATTATCCTCATTTTAGCTGATGTTTAAAAAAGACAACGATAACATTTCATGGAGGGGTGGGACTGCAAGCCCTCCTTCTAACACGGAATAGAGTAATTTATGGAATTTTCAACGTGATTTCCTGATTTTCTCGTCATTTTGGTTTTGCAATTTTTGGGAATTTGCCTTTCCATCCGTCCCCCAGTGGTGTCAATTAACGGAGAATGTATGTTTCAAAATCTGGATGCGGGACGGCAATCCTGTGTTTTTTTTTTCTTTTAGTCAAAAATATGGATGAATGGTAATGGTAATAACAATTCATTAAGGGGAGGGGTTCTTAGCCCTCTCCTAACCTGAAATGATGCAATGATTTTTAGATTTTCTCCATAATTTATAGATGCTCCCGTGATTACCTTGTTTTGCTGTTTTATAGAACTTGTCGTGCCTTTTCACCCATCCCTCGGTAGCGTCAATCAACGAAGACTAGGGGGAGGGGGGCAAAACAATGCATTGTTAAAAATCAAAAGAAAAGAGGGTGTGTGTCAATTCTTTGTTTTTTTTTCAACCTACACATGGATATATGGCGATGATGACAACATTCAATGGAGGGGAGGGTTCTAACCCTTCTTCTAACGAAAAATGGTGCTAAGATTTTGTCTGTAATTTCTGATTGTGTTTTCGTAATTTCCTTGTTCTGTTATATTTGTAATTTTGGCTTTTTCCCCATTCCCATTGGCTCTAATTCACGGAAATTCGGGGGAAGCAAGACTGCGTTTTCAAAATATAGAGGCGGGGGGGGAGGCTAACTCTATTGTTTCCCAATAAAAAAACAAGAATGGAAATGAAAAAACAACAAGTAAATGCGACGAGTTGAAATTTGCTACAGGCTAGGATATAGCCTAAGATATATACTAGGATATGTACTGTAATTAATTAAAAAATAAACTCCGAAAACGAAGTTTTTCAAAGAAAAGTAAAGGCCACTTTAAACTTAAGATCAGCAGATACAAATACCTGTTAAAATTTGAACTCAGAACGACCAGAAATTACTATTAAAGAATAACCGAAACCCAAAACGAACAGAAATTAAATAAACAATCATAGCAAAAAAAACATACAACAAGTAATAATATAAATGAATAAATAAATCTTAAAGCGAGTAATGCTTAAATTCAAGGCCGTATCCAGGGGGGGGGGGGGGCGGTTCCAGCTCCCCCCCCCCCCCCGAAATTTTTGACCGAGTCGAAAATAAGTCGAAAATTAGTAAAACCTACGTAAAAATCAGTATAATTAGCCAAAAACTGAGTCAAAAATTAGTAAAATCCCCCCCCCCGAAAAATGGGGGGGTTTGGTACCCCCCCGAAAAAATATCCTGGATCCGCCCTTGCTTAAATTGAATATACAAATCAAACTTAAAACGAAAAAAATATTTTGTTATTGAAGTATAAATGAAACCCAAAACGAACAGAAATCAAACAGTTCGTGGTAACGAACTGTAAGTAAGGAGCGACCCGGCTCAATAGTAACCGAAACTCTAAAAAACGGAATTTTGATACCAATAGATACATCAAAAGAATTATATTTTAATGCTGATTTCAAATATATAAGTTTCATCAAGTTTAGTTCTACCTATCAAAAGTTACGCACCTGAGAAAATTTGCCTGATTTTCAAAAAAAGAGGGAAACACGCTCTAAAAGTTATAAAATCTTAATGAAAATCACACCATCAGATTCAGCGTATCAGAGAACCCTACTGTAGAGGTTTAAAGCTCCTATCTGCAAAAATATGGAATTTTGTATTTTTTGCCAGAAAAAATATCACGGATGCGTGTTTATTTGTTTGTTTTTTTTTTTGGTTTTTTTTTCAGGGGTGATCGTATCAACCCAGTGGTCCTAGAACATCGTGGGAGGGCTTATTCAAACTGAAATTAAAAGTTGTAGTACCCTTTTTAAGTGACAAAAAAAGGAGGGCAACTAGGCCCCATCCCACGCTCATTTTTTCCCAAAGTCACCCGATCAAAAATTTGAGACAGCCATTTTGTTCAGCATGATCAAAAATATAATAAATATGTCTTTTAGGATGACTTAATCCCCAAAGTCCCCGGGGAAAGGGCTGAAAGTTATGAACTTTACCCAGTTTTTACATATAGCCTAGTAGGCCTATTGGTTATTGGGGAGTATACAGACGTTTTCAGGGGGGATTTTTTCTGGTTGTGGGGGGGGGGGGGTCGGGGGTTATGTTGGAGGATCTTTCAATGGAGGAAGTTTTCATGGGGGAAGGGACATTTCTATGAAGGGGTGCCGGATTTCCCAGCATTATTAAAAAAAACGATCAGAAATTAAATTAAAAAAAAGTTTTTCAACTGAAAGTGAGGAGCAACATCAAACTTAAAACGAACAGAAATTATTACATATATGATTGGGTCCGCCCCCTAGTCAATACCTCGCTCTTTAATTCAAAGATTTTTTAGTACTTTCATAAGAGCTATTTAATCGAATTAACGGCCTTTGTGATTAAGGGGTCATTTTTAAAGAATTGGAGCAAAATTTGAACTTTAGCGTAAAGAGCATGGTATTGACTAGGGGACGAACCCCCTAATATACGTATTAAAAATATATGAATATAGAAGTTCATTACGTAAGTTAATTTGTAAGTTACGTATAGCCTATTTATACTAATAAAAACGTCCGTAAGTAAAATTAAACAAGTTTCGAAAAAGCCATTTAACCAAATAAAAGTAAATGAATATGAAAATTTTGTTTTAATTATTCATGTACGGTGAGCCAAATAAAAACCGGCATTAATTCAAAAAATGTTAAAAAATTAAATAAAAAATAAGTTTTTTAACTGAAAGTAAGGAGCAGCATTAAAACTTAAAATGAACAGAAATTATTCCGTATATTTAAGGGGCTGTCCCCTCAACGCCTCGCTCTTTACGCTAAGTTTTTTTTTATTGTTTAAAAAAAAAAGTTGTGAGAAAGAGTCTAACTTTAGCGTAAAGAGCGAGGTGTTGAGGAGGGGACAGCCCCTTTCATATACGGAATAATTTCTGTTCGTTTTAAGTTTTAATGTCGCTTCTTACTTTCAATTAAAAAAAACTAGTTTTTTTTAGTTAATTAAATAAAGAATCAATGCAAACAAACATACCGTAGATACTAATGTAAATAAATAAATAAATCTTAAAACGAGTGAAACTTAAATTGAATATGCAAATCAAGCTTGAAATGAACAAAAAACACTACAAAGAAGAGTTTGGGTATCGCCTCCTTAGTAGTATGTTAACTTATACTTTGCTCACGCCCCTAGGAATCTCCATGTTATTTGCTCACGCCTCTAGACCTTTTCAAAGAGAGTCAGAACTCCCTCACACAGTTTGACGTAGACTTTTTTTTTAAGTTGGCGAGGTATAATGTGGTCAAACATGTTTTGAGAGTATGGTCGTAATTACATAACTTAAGCAGACTGGTTTTTGAGTCAACATCCGTTTTTTAAAAGTCATTCAGAGAGCGGTGGTTACTCCATATACGATAACTTGATTGGTGATTGGGATTTGAATAAAAGGAATAGTTTTCTTTACAATTCATATTAGTAAGAGAATTGAATTAAAAGAGAATCGTTTATTTGAGAGGATATTAGTAGAGAAAAATGATTAGTGCATTTACATTATTGGAGATTAACGATGGAGCCGACAACAGCAGCAACGATATACGAGTACCCAATGTGGCTGTGGAAATAACCGCTGGCTGTAGACTTAAATGGGACACTATGTATGCTAGATACGTGATATCATTAAGCAAGTTTATACAGGAGGAGCAGCTATGTTTTGCTGTAAAAGTGAATATTCGCCATATAAATAAACTTCGGTCAGCATTAGATGTCCTATCGAAATATATTGATGAGAACAAAATGCATCAGTGAATATTATTATTGTAATTATGTTCAATAAAATTGTTTCTAAATCAATGGTATTTTTTTTCTTTCTATAGTAGACTAGCGTATATTTTTTAGTGTAGAAAAAATTCTTGTTAGTCTGAAGTTGGTTGTGAGAGTGTAAGGACTAAAAAAAAAAATAAGAAAAATAAATAAATGGATAGATTCGAGAAAGAGTGAATCATGAGGAATCTAGTTCTTATGGAAAAACGTTTGATTCTAGATGACGATTTTCTAGAGCTGTCTATTCAAAGGAAGATATTTTCTCGGGGAATGCTTGTCGATGTAATGAAAACTGATTCTCCATTATTAGACTATTGTATGAAGCTTCTACGTCGTGGTCCAAATGCATTTATACAATTTATTGATATATTGATCACGACACAGCAAAATAATATTGTGGATGTGCTTTTAAACATTAGTTTAGAAATTTAAGACTTTTTTTATGAGAAAGATGGTGCTCAAGGATGATTTACTCGTCTCTCTCTATCCCAGACAATTTTTTGTTGTTGCTAGCTCAGTTTCATTGTGGCAGTGAGAGTGTCAACACATGACAAAATGTTCCATACATGTCCGTTATGTATGTACACACTGGGCAGCTGGTCATCATGTGAGAATTGCACAATGATTGATGAGTATGATGAAAAGTGTAGATTATGCAACCCGTGTAAATTGCATAGAGGATATGCTGTACAAATTAAAGGTTGTAATTCCTGTCTTGAAGAGGTGTGTGACTCTCATCCTAGAGGCCACCTATGCTCCAATTACCATGATGATAAATGTAATCAGTGGGAGAATACATATCCCGGTATGATTGGAAAGAACCCTAAACGTGATTTTAGTTTATTGCTACGAGATTGGTATCGTCGTGGTTTTAGATTGTTCTGGGAGGAGGAACCGGGTCAGCGATTTAACTGTTGGAACAACAAAAGAATATGGTTTCTACGTCATTGTTGTGAAGACAATGGGTGTTATGATTATAAGCCCACTGATTTTTATTTGGCTGTGACGGAATGTGATTCGACACTTGAGGACACTGTTTGTGAAATTGCTTCAAATAAGCAAATTGAAACGTGTGAATTCTATAGAATGAATGAGAACAGTATCATTGACTATACAAGGAGATATGACAAGAGTGAAGTCACACTCTACTGTAGAAAATGTGACCCTGACATTGCAGTACATCAGGATCAGTACACTGTGAATTCAGATAATCTACCTGCACTAGTTGTTGTCGACAAATACCTATACCTAGTAGAAGATGAAATCTAAAGAGTAGAAAAGTCGTTTTATCATTTATATAATTTTTTTTATTAATAAACAATTTCACATACATTTTTAGAACATTTTATTCGTATGGCATTAAAATCAATATTAAATACGCTTGTAAGTATATTCTCCACTAGAAAGTCGTTCAATCGAGGTAAGTCAACGTAGATGTTGAGAAACTGCTTGTAGGTGTAACCACGACATCTGAACATGAAAAAGAGTAGTGCATGAAAGCCACATGTCTTAGTCGTTAAATACTGTACTCTTCGTTGATTTTGAATAATGGTTTTCCCACTGCTTTCAATAAAGTTGCTGATGTATGGAGCGTAAATTTATACGATAGGCCAAGAGGATCAAAAAATTCAATATTCTTCGCTGTTTGAAAGATGCATAGCCAATGGCCGGTCTTCAAAGTCGATGGACTGCTATTAAAAATGATTAGGGTATTGTTAACACTTGGAATTTTCTCAATGAAGTCCGAAGGTATGCAATAGGACTTGTACTGGGACATGTATGGATCCATACTAAATACATTGATTATTTGGTTTGTGTTCATGGTGCTAGGTCTAGTAGAACACTGCCGTCGGGTGTGATTTCCCAATAGGTTTCAAATTTACCCAGTGATATTAGCGTGATACTCTCAGTCAGAGCATCGGCAAATGTACACTCTAAAAGTACATTCCCTGTTCGTACTATGCTCATATCCTGAGTCGCTGACAAGTCCAAAACAATAACCCCATGATTTTTTGAAAACATTGAATCGGTTATTCCATTTTCAAATAGTTGAGAGTCATGATCTAGGGATTGCATGATCAACTCGTACAGAGTTCTATAGGATTTTTTGTCAAATGATAGAGTGTACAGTGGATAACATTCACTTTGCACACAAGGCTAGATAGACCGAAAAACTTAAAATCATGGGGGGATTCAGTCCAGGATCCAATGGCGCTGCCACTCTTCACAAAGGCCAAAGCCAGTTTTGATGGGATTTCTCCATTGATAAATGATGAATCTCTATAGCTACGAGAGCCGGTGGCAATGTGACGTTGATTGGTGACCGTATGGGGGACAAGAAGTTTAATGTTGTTACCATTGGCTCTTAGCTTTTCCACTGCCAATGCAACAGAGCTCATAACCTGTTGTTTTCGGACGTGGAGAATTGCCGATGTGATAATGACACTTGCATCGGGTGCTGCAGGAAGTGTTTTTCTCAAAATGAAATTCGATGGGCCATCTGTAACTTTATGTCAATCTTGACATTGCGGGGTAGCCATTGGGATACATTTAATGTCTCATGATTTAATTTTCCAACCAGATGATACTCCTGGGTCACTGCAGTAGTCAACTCACCGTCAGTATCAACACCTGTTCGATATTCATAGCCCAATGATTGTCCTCTCAACTCCTTGTACGCCTTTGGTGTCATCATCATAAATTGTATGTAGCTTGCATAGTTGGATAAATTATTGCTAGTGCTCACCAATGTTCCATTAATAAATACATTAATTTGTTTGAATATGTTGTGTAGAATACAGTTTTCATAGGAGAGGCCATCGCCAGCATTTGGAGTTGTATTATCTGACTTTTTCTTCACCGCAACATTTAAATCAATAAATGTTGATGACAAATCAATGCAATAATCTTCTTTGGAAAATATTTGAAAGTGTATATTTTCCGAGAGGGGTTGTTGAGGATGAAATTGTTCATAGTAGCCATACTTGACACTGACATCAATATTTTCAGCATTGAATAGATTCAATGAGGAACTGATTGATGGATATGATTCCTTGTGAGGGAGATAAGTCATCTTAAGAGAAGAAATCCTTCTCTGATCTAACAATCTTTTTCTTTTTCTTCTTCTGCTTATTGGTCTTCGTTGTTTTATTCCTCAAAGTCCTTGTTGATGTCCTTTGCTTCCTGCCTGGGTGGAGACTGATGAGTGAATGACGCGAACGCATCCTTTTCAATCCCTCCCCATTTTATCGAGATTTTAGTTGCTCACCAACGGCTCTTGCTGAAGATCTAATATTTTCCTTAACACTATCCTTGAAGTTCTTGCCCGACCCCCAGTTCTGTAGTGTTGAGGCAGAAAAATTTGATGAAGCAGGTACAAGATATTTTCTGGCAAGGGGTAGTGCAAAACGAAATAGCCAAGCAAACCAGCTACCAAGACCATAGCCAGACATTGTAGTACGACCCTTGCAGTAGTCCAATCCATTGCCTATTTGACGTGGACTCAAAGCACCAACATAACAATCGATATCGGGACAGACAAATGGAATTCTTCTATTGTTCATTTTAGGTGATTGTGCTGTCGCTGACAATGGTTCGAAAATGACATGTAATCACTGCTAAGCCTTTTGTTATTGCTAGAGGATCACCCAATTTGCTTCTTAGTGTTAACTGACAGAGTTCGAAATACAAAGTGTTTACAGGAACATACTGAAGATGCTTTATATTATAGTGATGAACAAGTTCATGAGTTGTTTTTCGTTCAAGAACACGTAGGAGGGGGACATTTGAATTACCGACTCGACGTTTCCACAAAGGATGCATAGAGAAATATGCAAGAGACTCCGAGGGGAAACCAGGTGAATAATCAGCAAAATAACTTGATCCATCCCGTAAACGGTGCCAGCATTTTTCCCATTGATCATATTCTGTTTAAAGCCAAGAACGTCTCTCAGATTATCACTGAGAATAATTATTTCAGTGTCAACAGGTGAGGTAATGTAAATCCTATCATATTCCAATGAATAATTAAAATGGAATGTACCATTCCTACGATATGAGATTTTTCTATTGATTG